>CAJNIZ010043860.1:0-20837 GCA_905231905.1 Symbiodinium pilosum
TCGGGAGAAGCTGGCCTTGCGAGCCGTGGAAGAAAACACCGTGGTGAACATGACAACGGCCACGATGACAGAAGAGTGCTGCCTCCATGCTTTCACCAACAAAACGGACTCTTCCGCTCTTGGAAGAGATAGGAAGCTAAGTCTCAAACCCTGTGATCCCTGTTGTCCATTTGAGGATAACTAATCGTCGACATCCGACCCTGGCACATTCTCTAGAAGAAATTGCACTGAAGGAGACTGAGCATGCGGGGACGCTTTAGAATTCTGAGTCCCTGTCGGGGGGTTTTTCTGGAGGGGAAGTGCGCCTAATTATACACCGTTCACCCTGTCTCAACCTGAAAAGCAATTTGCAGAAAAGTGTAGCAAACCAGTACTTCAATGATGAACTAGTACAACTTGAAATGAAGCCTTGAAATGGACTCTGACAGCTTTTTTTTTGAGTTGAGCTTGGGCTCTGCGCAACACTTCCTCATTTGCCCTGAGTTGCGGATACCGGAGTGCATCCTCGAGGAAATACATACATCTTTCTGTACCCTCAGTGTCCCACCAAAACATGTCCTGCAGGATTGCCAACCATTCCCTTCACTTGTACACCCGACGGGGCTATCTATTTCGGGATTCATCAGTAGATTGCAGGACGTATCTCAGAAGCTTCTGACCCGCCCTGCCTCACCCTCCCCTCCCCGGTTCGAACAGCTTCCTGAGCGGAAGGCCTGGCTCAGGTGCAAGGGTGGGAAGAGCTAGGGGCCTTGGAGTCTGGATTTTAGAGTTTGGGGTCTGGATGGGTCTTCGGTTTGAGGTTTGGAGAGTGTGGAGCATCCGCAGGAAAAATGGCAAGCCATGCGGTTTCAATCAAGCCTTGCAAACTCATGCCTCACACAACAGTAGCGGTTGTCATGTCGGAGGCTGCGTCAGCAGGCTTACTGTAGACTTCCCCAAAACAAGGGCACGCATTGCTTCAAACGCTGCTGCAATTGCTGCAATTCGGGAAAACGATGCCCTACGCTGGCGACACGCTACATGACTCCAAAAATGCATGTCGCTTCTCGAGAAACAGCGCATCCAATGTTCTTCTGATCCGCTGGGCCTCGATATCCTCCCCTCCCCGGCACGGAAGGCGTCAGGTGTGGATGACCTTCCAGCTTCAAGGGAGCAATAAACGGAATCACAACATTAAACACGTACGAGGAGGAGGATTGACGATGATAAGCTGTCAATAACCAACATGCCAGCAACAAAAGTTCTTGTTGACACTCATTGCTTTGCTTTCGCTGCTGGCATTCCTGGCGCCACGAGCATTGAACGGTGTGCCATGGGGACCGAGTTTTCAGTCAAGATAACGGCCAACCTCTTGAATCAAGTGTGCTTGAAACAGTGAGAGCCTTCCTCAAGAGCGGGATTTTCTTGGATTCGCGTAGAGAGTGCTTTCAAGCATTCCTCCGGGCTGCGTGGATGTGGAGCTGCAGTTATGCTGTGGACCTCACCATAGCAACCTGGAAAAAAGCAAGCAGGAGCTTCGCAGAAATCCTGCGAAGCCTACAACCCCACCATACCACAATACATCACATGTAATTACATATGACAAAGGATGCCGGCGAAAGTAAAGTTCTTGGATGGGGTTGGGGGAGTTGGGGGACGAGGGCTGGAGGGCCATGACTTGACCATTGAAAAGCAGAATTGCTTCTGCACGTGCACAACGCAACGCTCAAACTGTGTCGGTGGCCTGTGAGTCGGGGTGCGTTTCAATGGGGGGTCTGACCGTTTGATGCTGGGAACTTCGTTTGGCAACGGCAACTTCTGGCTTGATGCTGACAGGTTGGTGGCGTTAGTTTGTCGTCTTCGCGTTGCGACCTCGCTCTTGGTGTGCAGGCATTGGGGGTCTAGGTGCATGCTTGCTGATCCTTCAAGATAACTGCTCACACAACTACAACGACACCCATAGACAATCATTGCTCATAGCTCTGGAATTATGCCATTAAGCTGGTTCCACTTCACACCCAGCAACACCACCCAAAACAACTACGTGCCTCTACGCCTCCAACTCCTACTGCCCTGCGCAATTCTGCCTCTCCGCCACGTCTGAGACCTGCTTGGGCCTCAGAAGGATAGTGCAGACGTAGGGAAGTTAATTTTGGAATAGGGTGTAGGGGGTGGGATTCAACAAGGGAAGTTCTTAGAGATACATAGGGATCGGCACAGCCTTGGACCCAAGACATGCTTCTCGGCTGCTTAGGGATGCCCAACCTGAAGCAGTAAGACACTTGAAGGCTAGGGTCGGAAATTTTCCGATCGGTCCCTCTTGGGTCGCTACACTCCTTGGGAATATGAAGGGAGACGGTACTCGCAGGGACTACCCGGGTACGCATAATTTCCTGGCCATCGACGTTCGTCTGTCAAATGGTCAGGGCACAACGCCCGAACAGATCCTGTGACAATGTGTTTGTCAGGGACTCCCAAGAATACCAAAGCACGCTCCATTGCGGCCTATTGCGGTGGCGACTACGCTATGCTCTTTTGGCCCCCCAGGCGACCCGTTCACACATGAACCCTTCCCGTGATGATCACACACGGGAAGTTTGTCTGACATCCTCTCCCTAAAACGAAGGAAACCATTGTGCGGATCTGTAATCTCCTTAAGTAACAGAAGTTCCACATGACATGAGTAACTAGAATTTTGAGGGCGCTGACATTGCTTATCTACCGAACCGCGAACCACCCCATCCTGCCCCAGGGAGAATGTAAGAAATCCACAAAGATGAGACATGCCCTAAAGACCAATAGTCTTGACATCCATTGCCTTGGCTCATGACGTGAATTCCTCACCGGGATCCTGCAAACCCTACACCCTAAGGCCTATGCCAAGCTCTTACCTCGCAAGCCCTACCAAATCCTGGGCCCTCAGGTTAGAGCCTCGCAAGCCAAGGCACTCAAGCGTTTGCGAAGGCAGCTGCTGGGGACCTGCATGTCCATCTGGCGACCTCGAGCGTTAGGGCCGAATGACGCTAGCAACTTGCAATAGCAGGAGCCTACGATGCGGAGATTCTCCTGAAGTTGGGTTTGTGTTCTGTGTCGCCGCATCCTTACGTACATGGCAGCAGGGAGGGCAAAGCTGTCAACTATAGCAAGCATACCCGGCATCTACTCTTCATGATCTTGGAAAATGACAGTAGGGGTTGGTGAAGGGCATCCCGAAGTGGATAGAACATGGCAAAGCCCAAAGTAAAGTGACATGCTGTTCACTGCATTCTGTGGCACTGCTTTCGGTTGGGGATGATTTGCGATTGTGGCTTGGGTTTTTTTGGTGTAGGATGAGTTGTGAATTGAGGGCTTGGGGTTTGACTGCTTCAGTACTCCTACGAGACAAACGATGCTTTATACGGCTTGCTTGAAACTTACCATGCTGGAGCAATAACATGTCCCAACTCAGCTCCAATTGCGTTCAAGGGTTGAGGTGGTCTAAGCTCTAAACTTTCAAGCCTCAAGCCTCAAACCCAATTCAAACCCCACGCTCTAAAGCCCAAACCCTAAAACCTTGGCTCCAAAACAGCCTCGGGTTGCAATTGCCACAGTTGGAGGGATCGAGAGGGTTCCTGATATTCAAGCAAGCAGTTGGAGCTCATTACTCATGGCTCTGCACTTGTTTTCGTGTCTGATAGCACGATCCAAGCTCTATGCATCCATGAGTAGCTGGATGACTTCCCTGTGTCCATGCCTATCGGCCACCAGCATCGGGCTTTTTCCGTAAGAGTTGGCCTTGTGCTTGTCAGCCTTGGCTTGCAGCAGTGACTGGACCACTTCCATGCGGCCATTGCAAGATGCAATGAATAGGGGAGTCTTGCCATCCTTCGTGGCCATATCCTTGTCAGCGTGGGCCTCCAAGAGTAACCGGACGATTTCCACGCGATCATCCCGGGATGCAATGTACAGCGGAGTTTCACCAAGTACGTTGGCCGCATCCTTGTCTGCACACGCCTCCAACAGTATCTTGACAGCTGCAACTGCGCCATTTGCACACGCGACGAGAAGAGGAGCCCCATAGCCAACTTCCTGAGAGGGATCCTGTGGCTTGTGCAGGAGATGCTCCAACAATGGGATGTTGCTTTGGCCGGCAGCAAGCAGAAGTTGGTGGATTTGCTCCTTCGAGGTCTCGATGAAGGGCAGCAGGACCAGCTGCACATCCACCGGTCCATTCAGCACAGCATCATCTGGCAAGATCTGACCATCCGGAAGCAGCAGCCGTTGCCTGAACCGCGGTGGCCCGCATAGACCCTGCAGGTGGCGCTTCAGGTTCAGAGCCCGGGCAGGCTGCTCGCCCACACCAATCATTTGCACCAACTCTGTGAACTGAATCGAAAGCACTTGTTCACCTGAAGCCTTGAACACTCGCAGCATCTTGGAACACGCGCCGGGAGAATTCCTACAAAGTCTACCTTCAGCTGATAACATCAGCTGGCAACATGCCGGACCATGCCGTGAGCATCACATACCCAAAGCCTTTATGCTTGCTCAATAGAATAAATCCTTGCCGCTAGCCGCTAGCCTTACACCGCAAGCTAAACAGATAAACCTCATCCCCAAGCCCATAAACCCGACAAAGGCCCATGGAGGCTTTTTTTTTCAGTAGTAACGTCAACACGCATGCTCTACCTCCGCTGGATCGCAAGCCAACGCCACAATTTCAGGGGTCACGGGAGTTAAAGGGGCTTTGATGGGAACCCAAATAGGGAACCCGAAGAATATAGTATGAATATAATTCACTAAGAATATAGTTAACAGGATCTATCTACTTAAGGGAGACTATGTGGCAAGCAAGAAAGGAAAAATCAAGAAGCTGCACCTCGACTCAGCCTTCGGCCATCATCCTACTGGCTTTACCTAGAGGGGTGAACGTGCTAGACATGAGTGTTTCTAACATTTGAGGGCTTGGTACCTGAAACCCGACAATCTATGCTCTGAATCGTAAACCCTCACAGCCCCAAACTCCAAATCCTAAGCCATCAAACCGCCAAACCCCCAACTCTCAGGCCTTAACCTAACTGCTCAGCCTCCTGGCCCCAAACAGGTTAACCTTTCCATTTTAGTAGGGCCTGATATACCCCCACGAGAATGAAGCTTACCCTCTCAGCTACTAACCTGACCCCATGTTCGTAAAGCCTGAGGCCCGGGATCCGAGCCTCCTTTCCTCCCTCCGGCTCAGAGAAGCAGCTCTATGTCGCCGGAAGCTTGAGGCCTAGCATTACACAAATTCTAGGCTGGTTTGGGGTTTAGGGGCAGTTTAGGGATCATGGGGCTTATAGGCTTTAGGTTCCAGGGCTTGTCGCATTGTATGAAATTTCGAAAAAATGGGGAGTCCCCAGTGAATCCTGAGTGGCTCCATGGAGACACAGCCATTGCAGGAGGAATATACGGCTGCCGAGTCATGTTGGATCCGCATCAATGAAGACGGCACTCTTTGATATGTTGCGGCAGCTGCTTAAACTCTTCCATACTAATATGGTAGTTTCCTTAATATGGGGACCCCAGTATAAGCCCCAAAATGCTATGATCCTTAATGTAGGGACCCCCCAAAAATTGCCCTAAATTTCGGGAAACTCCCATATTAGTGGGCCCTGTTTGATGAATTTCAATTTTGAGGCCACGTCATCCCCTGCAGATCTACCCAGCACGCCCCCAGAGCCTTCAGAGCCGAGCCAACCTTATCGTCTTCTTGCAGCTTATCTGCAAAACCCCTAGACCCAGAATGAAAGTGATATTTTTGAATATTTGCTTAGGGTCAGAATATAACGGAGATGGAAATGACAATAAATCCTAAGGAGATTACAGTTATTTGCCACCTGCGAAGGTCTGAAGCTTCAACCGAAAACCCTTCGAATTCCTGACAGCCCACCCTTCAGTCGATCTTCAACGTCAACCGCTGAAGCTCAAGATCAAAGCCTTCGGAATCCCTACACTTAACTCTGAAGTTGTGCTTCTCATGTGCAAAACTTCCCAGTTTAGACAGCTCCTCAGGTAGAGAACAAGAGCTTACAAGACAACAAACACTAAACCCCCAGGATCCCCACACTTCCCACATGTTGCCTGGAAAGCTCCGATCCTGAAACAGCAAACTTCCCGATCCTTACATTCCTTGCTTGTGGCCGGAAAAGCTGGGAACCTCAAACTGTGAACTTCGTGGGTCCTCGCAATCCTCGTAAAGAGTAAACCCCTATACCCAACAGAAGGTCGATAGCACGCTTCCTCTTCATCATCTGCGTCCTCAGTGGAAGAGTCCCGAAAAAAGGGTTTGGTTCGAAAAGAGCAGAGCGCCCGTGTGGAGGGCTCAGCGTGCAGGGTTGTGGGCAGAAGTATGGGAGTTTCCAGCATAGGAGAGACTCATGGGAACAACCCGTGACATCCGGTGGCGATGCCTGAGGGGATATGCCATTGAAGTGTATGCTTACCGTACATTGAAGTGTGTGCTTGGACCTTTATGTGATGGCCTTAGGGATCTTGGGGGACTTAACAATCCAGTTGGCTTCCGACTGCCCTCAGCTCGGAATGACCTTCAGCCTAGATAAGATATTGTGTCTCCATCTATCTGAGCTGTGGGGTCAGCCTCTGACACTGCAGGCATGTTTCACAGTACAAAAATTCAGGTAAGGCATGTAAAGATTCCAGCGGGGAATTTGAGAGTTTCTCAAACACATGGATTGTTGAGAGAAACCTGAGCTGCATTTACATGCGCAGAGCAAAGTACACGCCGCAAGGGTGGTGCACGGTCTGCTATTGAAGTCGTGCACGGGTGACTGAAAGGTGAGAAATTTCCGACTGAACTTACGTCCTGCAAGACCATGACATTGTAAAATAATGCTTAAAATGGTAGCCTTCAGGCTTGAAGAAATGAGGATTGTAAAGTCTTCAGACTCAACTTTTTTGACCTTCTAACGTGGAAACCCCGCCCCGAATCCAGTATGCCGGTACAAACACTATAAAACCTAAAGGAACAGACAAGATGTAAAACCACTAGCGGCCACATGAAACTCAAGTAGACACGGGAAGTTCTCATCCTTGTACCATGCTTCGGTACATGTCCCGGCAGCCCTTGTAGAATCTCTGAGTAGCTTTACGAACACACCGAGTGTCCAAGGTCCTAAGACGGCCCAACCTCCAACATTAAATCCCATATAGGGTACTCTCCACTAAACAAGGGGACCCCAATATAGACTCAAAGATACCACAATCGTTATTCTGGGGACCCCCAGAAATGTACACCAATATTGGGAAATTCTGAAACCCCCCTAAATTTGCATTGTCAAACATCGTCCAATTCAGCAATACGGGGGGCCAGCAGCCTCCCCTAAAAGCACGGATTTGTTTACCGGGGGTTAGTAAGGAATAAGGGAATAGATCATAGGGATTATGTAGGGATTAAAATTCGCTTCTTCCCTACTAACCGCTACTAAGTTAGGATGCGAATGTGTCCTTAAGGTATCATGGGAAAGCCCGCTCGACCCTCTACTGCCTCAACCCTCAACACTAATCTGCCATTCCGAAACAAACCCATTAGGCAACCATTTGGTAGTTTCTTACAATAGGCGGACTCAAATATAGCCCCCCGCGCCCCCCCCCCCCATACTATGATCCTTATTCTGGGGACCCCTAGTTTAGTTTTGGGAAACCCTAACCCGCATAAACTACCATAGAATTGCTATTGGGGTAAAAAGCCTAGACCTTCATTTGGGGAAACATACCATTTTCAGTGCAATCAAGTCTCCGGTCTTCCCCGCAAGTGATCGAGGCGCCACTGTTGTTGCTCCTGATAATGTAAGAGCTTTCTAGCAATCTGTGGCGTTAGGAACCCTACAACATGATTATGAGGGGCTTATGGGGTCCATTATGTTATGTAGGGTTGCAAAACGGACAATTTCCTTCTATCTCAGGTCCTTCTATCTCAGGTTGACGTAAACATGCCTGTAGGGTGTAGGGCTTAAGGGCCTAAGCCCCTGAACCGCGTGGCCCAGATCTGCCCGGCAGTGTAATGCAAAACCACCATGCAGCTATGTTATACCCCTATAAAACACTTTAGAACAACAAGAAGTACTGACACCGCATACCAATTACTCTCGTGTACAGGTCGCAAGTCACAAGTAAATCAGTTGGGGTGGCAGTAATCAAAATACTGCCAGCAATAGGACATGTGCAGCTCCTGCAAAACCCTAAGGCTAACACTCGCAAACCTGAATCAGCATGCAATATGTGGGCGCTACAGGGGGATTATCTTCGTCCGCAGTAACCCTTAACACTCAGACCCGGGAACCCAAAGTGTAAAGCGCGGCCTAGCCATGAGAAAAACTAGTATAGAGAAGCCCCAATTTGGACCCAGCTCTGGGTACTTCTTAGGGACGATTACTCGTTGGAGGCCTTTGCTGTGACAAGCCCCACGAGGAGAAACTAGTCACACAGCTCTACTGGCTGCTGTAGCAAGGCAACTACGCCAGGGGCCCAAGAGTCAAGCGAAAGTAATATCCGGGCCTTCGGATTCCACGCAAGGCACGAACTGCACAGGCGTACGTTCTGCACATCCAAGATCTGCCTTTTTCTGAGCAAAATGTCATTCACTCAATCTGGATCTTGTCCAGCAGCTGGACGGGGAAGATAGGTCTAGATTGAGGTCGGAGGCGGCATCCGGAGTGTATTTGATGCACGCAGAGTGTGTGATCTCCAGCAAAGCGTAGGTGGATCTCCACGCCCAATACCAATCTTGTGTACTGAGGATGTCCGTAAGTAATGTCAGCGCGGCAACGACCAATTGTTCTGAGTTGCGCAGGTTGGGTATACATGCATTATCTAGCTGGCCTAGGTGACATGAGTGGTAATGCAAGCTTGTGACGCTGCACGATTCTTAGGTCGCAATGTACCGTTTAGTCGCTTACTTCACTCACACAGAACAGAACATCCAATTCCTTTGCTTCAGTGAACGGCACGAGCGAAACTTCGAAAGCCAAGTATCCGACAATGGTGAGCATCTGGTAAATTCCTGCTTCGCTCACCCCAACTCCGCTTCACTCACCGACGCTGCTCCCCTTTAATGGTGAGCATCTTGATGCACCAGGTAGCATTCGCTGGCCACATCTCTGGTTTTGCCAAAGTCTGTGCGACATCTTTAACCCCAAAATCAGAATACACTTGATATTAGAAAAGCTCGCATGACCTCAAAAAAACTATACTAATCCTGTCCCCCTAATATTAAACGTCGCTCCCCGCCCTGATGTACATACTCCAACCCGTATTTAATATTAGGAGGGGTATTTGTCGTACGACCCGAACATTAGGGGGTGTATAAAATGAGGTCTTATTGAAATCTGATTAACATCGTATATACAATTGGATTTAAATCTAATAAGGGAATATTTCAAATTAGGGCCTTATTATGGACTATTTCACATTAGGGCCTTAGCAGGGACTATTCCAAATTAGGGCCTCATTAGGGAGTATTTCAAATTAAGGCCTTATTAGGGATTATTCCAGATTCAGGGCCGTTTCTGGAATTTGTAACATTCCTTGATAAGAACCATTCAAAATCGGCAAAAATATAGCAAATCAACAGATTTCAGAATTTGGAATTCTGGCGAACCCGCATCTTATATTAGGGGAGGGTTTAATATCAGGGAGAAGGCATTACCATAGCTCCCAAAGTATAGCGCGCGTAAGGTCATGCAGGATTTCTTTGTATCCAACACCCTAAACTTCAAACCCTAAATCCTAAACATATTGGCTGGCTGCTGCGCCAACGCGCTCAGCAGAGATTTTTAGCTACTTCCGGAGTAGTGTTGGTGGCGCATGGCGGTCGTAAAAAATCCTAAACATATGAGCTCCTGGGCTTCGAGTTCTGCCGCTGAAGGCTTGGAGGGGCTCTGTCGCAACCTCCGGCCTCCGAAAGGCTTGGGAGGCTTAGGGGGCCTCTCGTTTCTGGGTTTCTTTGAAATCCTACACCTTTCTGCAACTATGTGTTGGTTTAATTAGAATTCCTAGGCGTCTCTGGTGATTGTTGTCTCTGGCTTTTTGGGTGTTTCAGTGCTTCTCAGTGTAGGAAACCTTGCTTGGCATCCAAATTTCGGCCATGCCAAAACCTTCCTCTGTAGGGTGGTTAGTCGACACCATTGCTTTGGCCAAGCCAGGAACTTCTGCGTTTGGCGCTTTTGGGTCAGAGTGAAGGCTTTAAACCTTAGGGGTTCAAGGTTTAAGGTTTAGGGTCCTAAGCTCAAGCCTCTGTGGGTAAGATCGAAGGTTTGGGGTTCAGAACAGGCTTCAGGCTTAGAGATTTTGCGCCAACGCCATATGCACAACAACGGACCACAACAAGGGCCCCAGGATATTGAAAACCCTCATGACTAAACCCTCAATATGTCGTCAAGCCTGTTGCCGTCCTGTACATGCCACACAAACTCCCAACCCCTAAATTCCAACCATTCAGACACCCGAACCCTGACCTCTCAGCCCTCAACCCTTAACTTCAATCTCTGAACCCAGAAATCTAATCTGATCCCGATGTGCTAAACCCTGAAGCAAATCCCGGCTCCCGAACCCTTGATCCCTACTTGCTAAGCCGAATGCCGAAACTTCGTGTTCAACAAACCTATCATGCCACTAATGCCTTGTCCCCCTATCTACCCAAAGCCCCTACCCCAAAATCCTCACTGGCAGACCTTCTGTTGGAAAACGCTGGGCCATTGCTTGCCGCAGTTGTGCTTCGAACAGCTCCAGATGATCCTAGCTAGGGACATGCCGAATAATCTAGAACGCTGACAGGGATATCCCACCACAGATTTGCCAGGAGATTCTAGAGGTTCTGCCTTATGGGTATGTAATGATTCGTTTAAGAAAGTCGCAAAGCAGTAGAGCCAGGAATCGGGACATGTTGAAGTAGGCAGGTCTCCACATCGGTGGGTTGAGGAACTAAGGTCTCTGTTCAGGGACGAAGGCCCACCATCCTAATGCCTTTCAGGGCTTGGGGGTTGGGGTTAAGAGTTGAGAGCGTAAGGTTTTGTGCGTACAGTGCTTTCAAGTCTAAGGGCTTCATTGCTTGCGGTTTTGGCGCTCAAAATGGATTCCACAGCCCTGGGGATCCAAGAACTTTGGGTCCACACAGCACAGGCCCCTTTTTCCTACACCCAAGACCCGCAAACCTTAAGCGGGCACTCATTGGGGTTTAGACTCTGGGCTAAGCCCCAAGCTTCGACCCATGAGCCCTCAAGCGGGAGCTGTCTCACCAATGCTTCTCCAAGACATGCTCCCGAGAGTGGCAAGGCATTGGCTCAGGATTTTCAAGGTTATCAATATTCTGGGCCAATTATTGCGGGTGCGTATAGTTTGGGACTCAGGACAACCCTGTGGTTATACAGAGGAGCGCAGTTTCTGAGAAACTTTCGGAGGGGAACGGCCTTTGCACGCATGCTGCCCGTTTTGACATAACGCTGTAAACGTATGGCACGCGCACACTTGAGCTCGAAGCAACAGCCATCATCAATATTGTGCCTCTGTCCATGACCCATTCTGATTCAGATCTTGAAAACCCTTCATTTCCTCTCATAATCCCAGCAGTGCTGGTGCCGCCAGTACACAACAAGTGCCCCTGTATAGCGTATAAACGAAGCCCAGCATTTTGACAGGCCCCGTGCTGGGCTGCTGTTAAGGAGCTTAAAGTAGTTGTCAATATTTGTCATAATCGAGAAGGCATATAATGTACTCAATACCCGCATTCGCAGAGGTGAAGTTCCTGCTATGCAACCCTAGAATATCCTTCACATATTCCTCTGCATCCCTACAGGGCCTAAATAATTACCAATATCCTTTTGAGGTCCATTTCAGGTACCATAGACCATAATTATATAAGCAATATGGAACCATGATATAGGTAATTATTTAAGCCCCTGTAGTATTGGCAACTGCCCAGTTTCAAGATGCCTGAATGCCCTCCGCATCCAGCGCTGCTCCAGCTACCGCCTCACGCAGGAGCTCGGCCTCCAAAAGGGAAACCTGGCACATGCGTGATGTATGGGCCTCAATAACCCTGAATACTGTAGAGATATATAGGGATGTAAGATTTTGAGTAACATAGGGCATAGAGGCCTATGTAATATCGGGAGAGAGAGGGAGAGAGAGAGAGATATATGTATATATATGAATACATTTGTATATGTATGGGAATATGGGAACCTGAATAATTTACGGATATATATTAATGATATATAAGAATATGGGCCAGCAATTGTCCCGTGCTTCTGCTAACGGCACAAGCACCCCCAAACGAACCAAGAATTCAGAGGCACAGGGGAAGAAAGAGATTAGGGGAAATATTTAGCATGGCAAAGACTGAATGTTGGAAAGCAAATTGATGCTGGGGCTGTACAAGGCTTAACGCAGGGTCCGAAGTTTGCATGGGGTTTTGAGGTACTCAGTACGGTATATCACGGGCTTCTACATTGTTAATGAAGAATTAGGATTGGGCTTAGAGGTTCATGGGCTTGAGCTTTGGGGTTGAAATTTGAAATCAGTGCTTGGAGCTTGCCCTTGAGGCCTTAGGGCGAAGATGCCAGACACTCAGGGGGATTTGGAGACCCTTATGAAAACATGCTCACGAGCATAGGATTCCTGCAAATTGAACAGGCAATATTTGAACCCACCTAGGACCTAGGGGGTAGTGCAAAGATCTACGGGCCATGAGGAACTGGCGTACGATGCTTTATGAAATTTCGTTGGCGTGTTAGAACAGGACTGGGAACTAGTTGCTAGTTTTACGAGCCACCCTAGCCTTCTTCCTACCCCCTGAAGCAACAGAGCTGCCCAGAATCTCCCGGGCAGTCATTCGGGAATGATGGATGGTGCCGTCTTGATTATGGATGGACTACCTCCGTATCCGATACAGATCAACGAACCAACAGGCGCCTGCTGCTGCACCAGACGATCTTGGAGCCTTTGAGCAAGCTCTTGTTGTTTTGGAGTGCTGTTGGAATGAAGCCTAAACTCTTACCGAGCAAAGTTACGCGTGCCATGCAGCACTGAACTCATGACCCTATTTTTCATCTAGGGGGCCTTTTGTACATCCCCCATTAGCATAACCAGGTGGCCGCCAACAGGAGACAGCCATGTGGAAGGAACCTAAGAGGTTTGAAAGGGGGTTGAAGTGCAGCCTTTTGGTCATATAGCCTTTCTTGTAAGCGGATCAAACCATGCTCTGGGCCTTTGGAGCATGTCTGTAGAGTCTTAATTGGGGATGTTTCGAATCGGAAGCCTTGCAAGAGCTGCTCATTCAGCAGTTTTCAAACATTGGGTTCCTAGTATGACTTTCAAAAGGGGCCCCCTGATTTTATTTTTTGGAAGCCCCCATGTCGAATCTCAGCTCCTTGACATCCCTTATGCAGCTAGGTGTAAAGATTTCTTGTTCCCAAGCATGTAATTTCCCCATCAAAATGCACGTTCCTTTCCCAGCAGCTGGCTGGCACTAGGCAATACATAAATGGACACATGAGAAGAATGTGAATTCAGTGAACCCCTAAACCCTGGTCTTGAGTGTGTAGGCCTGAGATGCTGTTCTAGGTAGACATATTGCGAAACATTGCTGCTTTTCAACATAAATGTATGGGCTGTATGGGTCACAACCAGCTTATGAACTGCTTGTTTTCCTACCTGTCTTTTGTTCCGCTTCCAAATCCAAGAGGAGCTACAAGACCTGCCTTGCTATCTTCTCTACTCCCTGAGCCCTGTGCCCAAAAGGATTGCATGCCACTGGCATCTGCAACAGTGTATGGTAGAGGGACCCCCTCAAAATAGCCCTCCCTGTTGGACACTCTGGCTTGTAAGCTATGGCTGATCTCATGCGTTCAGGTAAAAGGGCCTTGTAGTGGGCTGAGACTGAAACCTGGAAAGATTCCGCCTAATCCTAGACCCCGAGCTAAAACCATTGATCCCAAAGTATTTAAATGTCAAGCGCCTAACCCAAAATCTGAAGCTTTGCTGAGCGGCGGCACATTGACTGCTCCCAGAGCAAGGGCCGGACTTCCTTTTGCTTTTTTTTAGTGTTGGGGTCTGGAGCGCCAGGGGTAACTTACCCTCGTGAGCCGCGCTAGATACTAAGCAGGCTCCTGAATCCCCTAGTTATCCATTGTAGGTCCTGTTTCAACAGCTTGTCCCTGAGCTCTCTGTAAGCTTTTCTGGATTTCACTGGGGCGTCTGCAGCTTGCAGTTCCTGACTCTGTTCCTGAAGTGCGTCTTGAAACTCTTGGGCGTCAGGTACCCGGATTTGTGGTTATTTGTGGTTCCCCAACCCTGTCTCTTGCTGCAACACTCCTAAATCGCCCCAGCAAGCCCACAATCGACCTAAGAAATGTCGTGAACCCTGGTAGGATGTACAGCCCGCTTCAAACAGGCCAAGGGTTTCCGCTACACACCCTTTCCGTTGGTGATTTTCTTGTGGCTGATAGGGGGAAATGTGGAACAGACCCACCAAATCTCTTACTTCGGGCTTGTGACTCTAGCCATGCAGCTGAA
Source organism: Symbiodinium pilosum (assembly GCA_905231905.1). Lineage (NCBI taxonomy): Eukaryota > Dinophyceae > Suessiales > Symbiodiniaceae > Symbiodinium > Symbiodinium pilosum. The sequence goes on from CAJNIZ010043860.1 coordinate 14,527, forward strand.
AAATGACCCAAGATCAAAGATCTAAATCCCTATACCCACCCTTGAACATTGCACGTTCCTTATGTTACCAGACATACTTACTTTCATCTTGGAGGTAGGGGCCTTTGTAATCAAGGGAGCGGTTACACTGATCGCGCTGCCCATGGTGCCTCCTTCAGAAGGAGCGAAGGCGAAACTCGACTCGCGACTGAGGTCCTGCTGTGCAGTGCAAATTTGGTCTGGCATCTTCAAAGGCCCCAGGGAGCTCAACAGCCCTTAGCCCAAAGAAGGCTCCTGATATGATTTAGTAGGGTGTATTCCGTAATCAATGCGTGCTGGGCCATCTGGGGTTTTGAGGGATCTTGGGGTTCTCAAGATGTTGGCGCTTCGAGACACTGCTCACAGATTACGTTCAGGGAACCAGGGACCCTATCAATTCGCTACGACAGATAAGAGGCCGTTTGTCCTGCTACGCCTCCATTGTGGCAATTATAGCTTTAACCTTAGTTGAACAAGTTTGGATCCATGTCAAGTCTATCAAGCCAAGATGCACTGCAAAGATTTCAGTAGTAATTCTCGGATTCGCAGCAACAAATGGGACATTGGAACTGGGCCGAGAACTCTAGAATCTCTAGGGGCTGAAGTGCCAACCCTGTACCTGCAACCCATGATCCTTAACTTGCTCAAGCCAAATCCCACCCCCAAACTGCCTGGAACGCGCACATCTCTACCTCACTTGCGCTGCCTCAAGCCCCGCTCAGCCCATCCCACTGGCACCCGTAGAGCTCTAGACCCCTGGAGCAGCTTCTTGATCTCCTAAAGCCTCCCTACTATGCGACTTTAAGCTGCCTTTATTTCACATCCAGAAGCTGTTTGCATCCTGAACTCTTACAGATACACGGGGGATACCAGGCTATTTACTCTAAACTTCTACTGATATGCCGGAGCTCCTTAAGGCATTTGCAGGATCGGGGTATGTAGCAAGGGCAGATGACGATCAACCTCAAGAAGCCCATCCTCAAACCTTTACACCCAAACAATAAAGCCTAGCTCATACCCAAAATGCAGTACCACTATACCAGCAACCTTCCCCCCCTGGCACCCGGTTGTGGGTTGGCAGCGCACCCCTCCCCGAACGGCTCGGGCTGCGATCGGGCGAAGCCTCAAGTTTTAGGCTTTTGGAAGACCGAAAAAACCCACCACAGATTTCTTTCTGTGCCATTTGTGTGGGGTGTAGGGTTGAGCGATCGAAGACATTTGCGCGTGATTCGCAATGCTCTATGATTGTAGGATGAACCCTCCTTCAAGGTTCATGGAAGATACAAAGGATTTAGAAAATCACGGTAGACCTTCTATTTATGGCCTCATGGCTAGCTGCACAAATATCCCCAAGAAGGGCCTGGGAATGACTCGTGAGGTTCTAAAAAGTTTGCATGCCAGGTCACCATCCTGGGGAAACCAATTGATTTAGTCTTGATCTATGTTCGGGTAAGCTCCTTCACCCAAGATTTGTACATTGCGGGTCAGCTCATGGTCCAAGGCTTCTTCCAAGCTGTGGCAAGGCCGGTCAGTCAAGGCGACGGCTTGTTTCATAACCGCGTGCTCCAACGCATTGAGATTTCTTGGACACACGACTTCGAAGCTTACAGTTGCGGACCCTGCCCAGCACAGGTGTTCTGCTACGTGCCACAATTATGAATCCAAAGAGACACCGCAAATTCATCGATTTCCTGGGCAGAAGCCAGCAAGCTACCGGTGGCTCCTGGGCGGTTGGCCTCCTGGTGAGCCTTGGCCTCCAACAACGAGCGGACGATCCGGACCTTGCCTTGGCCTTGTCCATTTCAGCTTTGGCCTCCAACCTGGTTGTCCATCAGAGATGTTGCATGCTGTCATTTAAGTCCATTCATGTCCGCCTTTGCCTTGTCAGCACCACCATCATGTAGCAAGCTGACGACATCCAAATGGCTATTAAGGTATGCCACGCGCAACTGGTTTTTCCCAGTCGTGTCAGCTCTGCCCTTGCCAGCACGAGCACCCAGCAGCAAGCAAACGACATCCAAATCACCTAAATGAGATGCTGCCGGCGGTGGCTCTTTGTTTGTCAGCCTTGGCCTCCAGCAGCAAGGGGACGACATCCAGATGGCCATTGTAGGAGGCCGCATGAATCGGATTCCTGCCATCCATGTCGGCCTGGTCCTTGTCAGCATTAGCCTAAAGCAGCAAGCGGACGACTTCCACCACTAGATGATGCCGCATGTATCGGAGTCATGCGACATCAGCGTCAGCCTTGTCGCCGTCAGCCTTCAGGCGTATGACATCGTTAACAGTTGCCCCATGCCTGGGAGTTTCGCCGTTATTTGTGCACTCATAAGCTTCCAGCAGCAGAAGAACAGAGTGTAAGCACCCATGCGCAGCCGCAAAGAACCTAATTAGGCGGCTCACCTGCGAGGGCTTCCAAGTTGGGGTCCTGTGGCCTCTGCAGAAGCTGCTCCAGCCTGGCCACATCATTCCGGACAAAGTTGTTGGACTTGCTCCCCGGGAGTCTTCCAGAATGGAAGGAAAAGCATCGCAGGGGAAGATTTGAGATTTGGCCGTCTGTCAGCAGTTGCAGCTGTTGGAGCTGTGGCTGCCCACAAAAGCCTTGCATCCAAAACCCAGGATAGTGCAAGCGTTAGGACGAACTCTTCTAACTGATTCGAAAACACTCTTTCACCTAGAGCCTTGAAAGCTCTCAGCACCGGCTCAGTTGCGGTGTGGGGCGGGCCAATGGTTTGAACGGCTGCTGGCAAAACGGCAAGCCATGCTGCAAGCCTCCCACCTCCCCCTTAATAAGAAAAACCCCCCTCAATAGCAAATGTTCCCAGCGCCATGAGATATAGTGGGGAAAGCTAACACTTAGGAAGGGTGATGCAGGTTCGTTCTTAGGGACCAGTGGTTACATGGATCGACTACAATACTGCAAAACAGAAGCCAGTGTGCAGACCTCCCCTCGGCACGGCGCTGAACACATCCTCACCTCCTGAAATGGTAGTTTCCATAAGTAGCGGGACCCTCCTATAGACCGCTAAATACTACGATTTTTAAGAGGACCCTAAACAGGTTTTCCTAATGTTGGGAAGGCCCCAAATGTCTCTAACAAGACAACCTATTTCGCTTGCACTTGAAAAGGCATGTCTGGGGCTCAAAACATGAATCAGACAGAGTCCCAAGAACATAGGAGGCCCACACCCGTAATGAAAACGCTACAAGTAATCCCTCTAAATGGCTTCAAGGATCCCTACCAAACTTCCTAAGCGTTTCCTGGACAAAACGCAATTGCCGCTTCGAAGCATCAGGCCTTGCCATATGGTTGTAACATCACAGGCCCTCTTAGGGCCATCCCGGGTTAATAAGAATTGTGTTCTATCGGCTTCCGCCTAGTAAGGGGCTCCGAGTTTGACCACTGTATCCTACTGAGGATCCCCCAAACATGCTGGTAAGGTGAAGGCTGGAGCGCCTTGATGTCTGTTTATCGTTGCTCAATGGCTCCCACGTGTACAATCCCATCTGCAGCTGGCCCAGTTGGAAGTCGCGAGTGTGGCAGGCTCCGCGTTTCCAAGACAAGACGACTGCAGCTGTCACTACGGCTGGGGCCGTCGTGAACATTAGCTCTTAGCATCCATGAGGTGCAAGATCTCCGCATTGCCACGCGAATGTGCTAGTGACAGGGGGGTCGCTCCGCTGGTGTCAACTTTGTATTTATCAGCCTTGGCCTCAAGCAGCAACCGGACCCCGTCCATGGAGCCGCAGTCAGCCGCAAGGTGCAAAGGTGTTCTACCTCCAACTTCCAGATTGGGATCTTGTGGTCTTTGCAGGACCTGCTCCAGCAAATCCGGATTGCTTTGGACTATTGCATCTCTGAGTTCTAGAACTTGCTCACGAGAAGGCGAGCTGAAGGGCAACAAAATCAGCTGCACATCCATTGGTCCATCCAGTTGGGCATCGTCCGGCAAAACCTGGCCATCCGGCAGCAGCAGCCGTTGCCTGAACCGTGGCTGCCCGCACAAAGCCTGCAGGTGCCGCTTGAGGTCCAGGGTCCGAACGGGCTGCTCGCCTAGTGCCGCAAACTCTGCGAACTGAATTGACAGCACTTCCTCGCCGGAAGCCTTGAAAACTCGCAGCATCTTTGCTGAACTGCAGGGGGAAGGAGGGAAATGGAGCAGCTGCCTTCAAGAAAGGGAGCATGCCGCAGGCATCAACTCTCGATTGGGATCTGAGCCGTCATAAAGACGCGAATGGCATACAGCAAGGAAGTATGTAATGGCTTGAGTGTCCTCATATGACAACTCCTCACACAGAGCTCCATTCCCCAACCCGAGCTGCCCCACTACATCAAATTCAATTATGCTCCAGCTTGACCCCAAACTCCGCTTCATCCCCAAAGAGCACTGTGAAAACCCTCAATTGAAGAATAATAAAATCACAGGTGGGTAGTTTACAGTAGGGTTGGAAGTCCTTGGTGCTCTCACTCCCTGGACGCGGCTCAAGAGAGCTGTGTAGAAAGCCATGGAAGGCCGCGTACACATGAACTTCTACCTCTCATCCTACAATCCCGAAGTGTAGGTAGTCGTGAATAGACTATATGAGGGTGCCCGCAGAATCCTTTTGACGCTTGCATCCTGGCTTTATTTCAACCCCATGTATTTCCCTTCCATATCTACATAACAATACATTCTGCAAAATTCTACGTGTAGCTTGGGGGGCCTTGGTAAGGGATTCTAATCGGATTTTTCACCTGCTGTAGCATGTCCTTGACGGATGACCGATGACCGTGTAATGTTAATAGATGCTGTGCTGGTACCGACGGCAAACCGTGTGCATCCTTAGCAGGCCAAACCCTAAACTCGAAATGCTAAGCCCGCACTTGCACAGGGACCCTCACCGCAGCGTCAGGAAGTCGCCACCGCGAAGCCATCTGTGACTCCTTGCTGAGTGTGGGTGCAATCTAGTAGTTTCCATTATCTTTTCCATTATCCCCATATAACCCCCATATGACCCCAATATATCCCCTATATAACTTACTAGTTTCTATTCTCTTTTCCATTATCCCGTTTTTTGTGGTTGGGAGCCAGGATTCAGGGCTCAGCAATCGGAATTTTGACGTAGGGTGTGGGGTAGGGCTTTGAACTACGCTACAAGTTGGGTATAGGGTTGGGATACCACACTTTAGGAAGGAGAAGAGGGGCTAGGACTTTAGGATTAGGTTTCAGGGCTGGGGTTCAGCTTTTTAAGCGTTCATGGTGTGGTTTTAAATGTGCATTAAACCCTAAACCCTAAACATGATCTGCGGGCTACAGGCCTCAGATATCGAGGCCTCCGGAAAAATCTAATTGCAAAGCGGATCGCCCTTGGTGATCCTTTTTCTTCCCAGTCAGACTGGGTACCACATCGCTGGCTTTGCATAGAAGTCCAGCCCTAAATCCTAAAACCTGAACCCCAAAAGCCTAAATCCTACCCCTAACCCTAAACCCTAAGCCCTAAACCCTCAACTGAACTAGAGGTTAGGGCCGGGGACTTGAATCTGCAAAGTCAGGCTATGCATGTCAACATTGTTTTTTTGCGCTCTCCTGGGCATCTGGGGGTTTCCCAAAATTCAGGGTACCGTTTTGGGGGTACCCCTTAATAAGGGCTATTATGTATCAGATCCCTCTATCTCAGTGTTCCACTTCTAATGCGGAAGCCTGCATAAGTACCAATGTCAGCCCTTTATGACCTATATATAGCTAAGTACCAAAAAACCACGAACTCTATCAGGACACACCTTATTCCACCAACGTGGTCCTCTCGAAAAAGGTCTCATTCTCGCGACAGGCTATCGAATTTCTCTTTCGGACACAGTGGGTTCTCGGCCAATGATACCCTCGCAAGCCAATATTGAGCTATGATTCCAACACATACTCGCTGATGTCCGAAAATCTGTGCAAGACATCGTTGTGGGTCTCTTATGATAGCATGAACATTCCAGATTCCACGAACGTGAATAAAAACCTCAGTGGTCGCACCTTGCTTGATCTGGCATCTTTTTACAGAAAGGCGCGCTCTTGTGGCCCCAGTTTTGTGGTAGTGGTAAAACACTACGAAATAGCATTTATAGTTGCTGCACACATAATACCATGCTGCTATTGGCGGGAAAGATGTAAATCTTTCATATGACTTCTTTAGTTTAGAAATCTAAATAATATAAACAAGAAACGTCGTTAGCATTCTAATTGTTTAAGAGTTGGTGTAGGTTAAATGGTAGAAAATGTAGGGTTCAACCGTATGTCGTAGGATTCTTTGAAGGGCGGGATGCG
>CAJNIZ010043860.1:20937-31485 GCA_905231905.1 Symbiodinium pilosum
CCATTTAGTCTATCCCTCTCTCTTGGGATCTCTTTTGAACTATTGAACTACAGAAATATATATATATATGTATATATATATATATCGATTTCAAAGTGCCCTGTTCCGCTTTTTCATGACAATTAGATGTTCAACTGAGACATCTTCCGGATATTATTCAGTAAAGAACATGACTGGAAATGAGAGCAATAAATGAAGGACGATCTGATCGTTAATGGTAAACTCCATGAGGAATTCTGTTGGATGTCATTAGCAGGCGTATATGGCAAGCTTTTTCAAGATCTCATACTATAACTGTTTTCAACCAGCTCATCTAATAGAGTGATGATGTAAAATTCTGAGTCATTCCAAGGTTCAAGGAAGTTCTATAGTGGGATCTTTATTCTATTATCTCGTCCATCCTTATAACAAGCATATGTTTAAAGGACAAACACACCTCATTCTCTACAGTGCTTTCATCAGGATAACGGAAAAGATCGAGAAAGGATGCAGGGCACCATACATATTTATATATTTTGGTGCACCCCCAAATGCTCATAGATACCGCGTTCCATAGGGGTTCCAAGCAAAAAGGGTTAGGTATACACCGCAGCAGTGACATTTCAAAGAATCCTTGATACGAAGGCTACAAGCTATGCCGTACAAACCTGGTAATAAAGATCCTGTAAGGATAATATGAAAGATAACTATAACAAATAGTCCTTTTTTAAATTCAAGGTTCGACTGTGCAAGCATTCATCTGCTATCTTCACATTTGATTTTGTTGGGATTACTTCTATCATTCTATCACTTCTGGCAAAACATGCATTAAACACTGTAGTTTACGTGAAATCCATTGGAATCCCTATCTGGCATCGTAGTGCTCTTTTATTCCTTTGCGAATTCAACCTATATAACTAAATAATGATTTTACACATATTTCTGTAATAAAGTCCAGAATTCAAAATGAACTTCCCTTCTGCTTATGTATGATAAACGAAATGTTGCTCAATAATTTGCTGTAAGAATCACGGCTTACTCAAAGAGATCTCCATTTGAAACGAAGCGGAAGGTCTATCAACAAAGGCAAACGGAAACAAACAAAACCTCTTAATCCACGAATTCCCATACCCTGCATATACTCTGGGTTTCCTCGTATGTGAGATCCATATCACGAATTAAGTGCTCAGCAACATAGATCTCCATAGAAATAATAGAAATAAACAGGATACGCAGTAGGGCTTTTTGTGATAGCCTGCTTGGGGTTTTGATGGTAATCCTCATTCAGAGTATATTCAACTAGAAGATCCAGATGGACCTTAAGGCAAAAAACGAAAATGTAAGATTAAGGATTTACACGAGAGCCAAAGCTTGCAGATCAAAGTTTAAATTCCTTGTAAACCACGAAACCAGCTTGGGGAATATCCATGGAAGAAGTGAACTATTGCAGTGGAGCTCCCATTCTCCATGTACATGACCATACCTAAAGTAAATCCTGCACTTACTCTATAGAGACTTCTCTGTGGGTTTGTATGAACTTGCATAGCCAATGATGTTTTCCCAACGAAAATTGATATTCTTTTTGAAAGGACTATCTACTTATTAACAACTGCAATCCATGATAGAATCCCACAGATCATAACTTGGCTAGCAGATTTCCAAGTGAAACACAGGTGAATGGATTGAGAAGGCAAGATAACATCCATTTGAACTGCTCGGACTTTTTCATTTAATTCATGAGGAGGCTTTACATGAATTATTACAGTTGCGTGAAAATCACAAGCAAGGTTATAAACATCCAGTTAAATACTTCAGGGACATTTAGTACTTTGTTCACTTTAGTTTATAGAATACGGGCCAGGTAGACACAGTACGATCTATGGCGTTTCCGTTGTGTTCTCATGAAGTACAGGATTCCAATGGAATCCACCTGTACTATGATGGAGAAGATGTGGGGATCCTCATTCAAGCTAACAGCTAGAGTCGCAGTAATATATAACAAATCTCCATGAGTAATAAGGTTTTGAAATTCATTCACAATGGTTGGAAAATCAGTTGAACATAGGTAAAAACCACACAAAACTGGGGCCACAAGAGCGTTCCACTCTCTCTTTTTAAGGGTCCATGTAGCCGTATGGTATATAATAGGGCTTATAGGGTTCGGGGTTTAGGGTAGCTATCTGGTATCCGCATTCACCCCCCAAACCCTATCCCAATTTCTTGAGTCCTTACATGAACGAAACCCACTATCTCCTCGTTGATAGTGCCTCTCCCACCATAGCGGCGGTGTGCATGCGAGGTAGCCTCACGCCTGGGCAGCGCCGGCAGGGCTAAGAATCTAGGCGGGATACCACCCTTGCCCTACAGTCCCCACAGAATCTACGTTTAGTAGCAGTATATCCTTAATAACGGTCTTATCCATGCGTGCTCCAATCCTGAAATCCTTAGCCCTAAAACCTCCATCCAAAGCAAAAAGCTGGCCCTCCAGGAGCCTCGGGAAATGCCATTATAGCATATCTCAAAGTCAGGGTCTCCTCATATACCTCTGATGTGGAGAACCCATCCTCAAGGGCAAAGACACTTTTGCTGTGACTCAACTGAGTGGAAAATTCAGCATGCACACATCGGCTCCCTATGGGGTTTGGGGGTAAAGTTTTTCTCGCTCTGATGGTGCGCGTCGACCTTTGCAGAAGATTCGAATGGGGCTTGTGAGGCTATGGGCTACTTCCAGGGTGGTCCTTATGGCGAGGACGCGTTTTTTCGAGTGCAGAAGGGGGCCCGCTTTTAGTTTTTGACCAAGCTTCAATTTCACTTCCATCTTTTTGTTTTTTTGTATTTCATTCTCTGTTATTGGGGGAGTATTCCTACATATCCTTGTATAACATTTTACACAGAAGTTTCCAGTCCATTTTCAGTTTGTTTCTCAGGATACCCGAACAGTATCCCGGACTTGGAACCTCATGTAACCCTTCCAGAGAAACTCTTGGCAAGTTTTCACCATGACATGGGACACCCTTGTTGTGAAACCTTGACCCCAAAGGGTTATAATGCCCCTAAGTAGATAGAATATGGCTTTGGGTGTATTACAATCAGATCCTCATATACCCCATATTCTACTTAAGGGGGACTATAAAGGTTAAAAGGATCAGGGCTTGGGGTCCTGAACTCCGTTCAGGGTTTGGGGTCTTAAGCCCTCAATCCCAAACCTTTCTTTGTCAAGGTGACCACCCGGAGGCTCGCCAATCCCAAGCCCTAAAACCCAAATTCTGAAACATAAGAGCTATAGTCTAAACTCCTAGTATCCCCCTTAATAAGCCCTATAGTCGTCCCTTATATAACCCCCTATATGACCCCCTTTAAGGAGTTTAGACTATAGCTCTAAAACTGAGCCCGAAGAGAAAGAAGTTTGGGTGTCCGAGGTGCGGGAGCCGCATGTCCTGCAAGTCATGTGGGTGGCTGTCAAAATTGTGATCCCTTCTTGGGTACCCTAAATATAGGGATTATAAGGACTATATTGGGGTTCTATGGGGATAATGGAAAAGAAAATGGAAACTACCATATTGGGGTTATATAAACCCTAGTAGTCCCTTTTTGGTTACCCTAAAATATGAGGTGCCGTATGATAATAGGGACCCAACAATGGACCACAATTTTGACGACCAATCATGTGGGAGTCTGTGTTAATTTCATGAAGGTGCCACAAAGTAGGGGGGAGAGAAGGTGGGGAACACTATGGAAGTAGAAGTAGGAGCCTAAACATCGCAACCTACATTGACTCAATTTCCAGAAATTTGCCACCGCCATTCGGAGCAGAAGCTTTCCCAAATCGAGCCAACATTATGTACCAGAGTGGGTACAGTAGTCCGTATCCTTTGGCAGCCAGTAGTACCCTTGGAAACTACATAAAGCTGAACAGTAGTACCCTTGAAACTACATAAAGCTGAACAAGGCTTAATAGTAGTCTAAATCTGGGGAGTGCAATTTTTTGGGGGGATAGCGTGTAAATCCGAAACGTCCAAGAATGACCCAACAATCAAGGCTGCCGGGAGGTTCCAGTGACAGCTGGGGGGGACGATGTGGAGCCCAAAGTTTCTACTTCTCAGTTGGGCACAGGGGAGTATAATTAACATATAGGGATCACAGGGAGGCTATATTCCCTTCTTCCCACTAAGAATCAGTAAGCAGAAGCTCGTATCCAAGCACCACAACCCCGAGAGAAGCTCATCGGCCTAGTAGCCTCAAATACGGTTTTAGGCTTCAGGGCTTAGCCAGGTATGCATTTTGCTAAGCACAACGTTATTCATAATAGCAAGTTGGGGGGGATGTTGCCTCTAAGCCTGTCATAACTTGAGTGTCTATCTACCTAGGGACCTAGGGGCTTATGTCTAAGAGTGCCCCTCCCAAGCACGAGGCGTCTGAGTACTGCTATGCACATGTTGGCCCTTGTTCAAAAGCCAGGTCTCGGGACTTGGATGTAACGCGATAATCCGGATTTTAACCTGAGGTCTAGGTAACAATATATTACAAGGCATGGGCCCGCAAGGCTTTGAGAAAAGTCCACGTAGCAAGTACCAAGCCCTAAATACAGTGCTTAAAAAGTTCCCAAAGCTTCAGCTGCTGGACGCACCCCAAAAAACGACGTGACTTTAGATGGCAAGCGTGCCCAGGCAACCAGTGGCTGACAAGCAGCAAACGATTTAAGCTTTTACAACCTGGAGCTGGCTTCAACGATTTAAAAAGCTCCAAACCTTGAACCCTTAAACCAAGAAAAACCTGAAAAACTGCACACACACACAACCGCGCACACACACACACACACACACACACAAGCTGGAACACCTGAACTCGCAAAGCCCAAAAGAGAACATACACAAACAACACAGCTGATGCGTCCTCGGTTGCGTCTGGCAGAAGACATGGCCATGAGGCTGGCAAACGTGAGTGAACAGGCTGGGAAATCGAATCCCAGGCCCTTCTGGTCTAGGCTTTGGTTAGAGCAAGAGGGCTTAAGGAACTTGATAATTTGGGGCTTAGAGCTTGCGTGCTGTTCTTGGGGTCTAAGGCTGTTTTAGGTTTGATGTGATAACTTGGCAGCTGTAGTTCCATGTGGATGCAGGGCTGCACTAGTCTATCTACTTGTCAAAGACTGTCCAGTAGACGGCGCAAGATCAAATAAGAAGCGCTTTCACACAGCATCTGGTGATCTACTCGCAGCCACGTACTTTGCGTGACGCCAAGCCAACAGCCAGAAGGCTTCGTGCATGTCGACAGAAGATGAGATCGACATGTGCGTTCGCAATGTCTGCATGGCTAGTGGGGTCAATTGGCCTGGGGGCCCGGCATACTGTGGTACCATAAGTGGAAAATCAAACGGCAACGAAATGGACCATGTGGAAACTCTGATCAATTCAGGTATACCAGGATTGTAGTGGCGGGGCCTAAATGACAAGCAATATCATCTTGAGGTCTACTCGACGTATTCTATACCATCAGTACAGAAGGAAACTAGGACCATGCTATTGGACATCAAAAGGGCTTCTACATAAGTTGGGGGCACTGACCACGGACGCAATGTATTGGCTTAAATGGAAATGCAAAACATGAACATACTATCAAGCCATAGGTATGTCTCAAAGCTAGGGCCCCCCCTTCTAGTCCCCCAAACAATGTTATCTCTGTTCCAAGGCCCCACCCAAAGGGTATATGAGACACTCTCACATGCTTTAAAGCACCTTGGCCAACGAGCCCTGCCCCACCAGTGCGTCTTTACAATGAACATGTCAATCTTCAGGTACTTCTGGGGGCAATTGTGAGGAGAGCTAAATTTGAGAAATACCTTTGCATTGCTTAAACGGCTAAGATCACGAAGCTGAAAACATAAATTTGCCGGGCTTGAAGTGTTCAGTTGGGAGGTTTGCACTGAGATGCTGCCCTTCACCAATGTGTAACCCCAGAAGTGCCCTGAAAAGACTAATTAGTTTCGTTGCAGCATGCATTTTTGCAGGTTTCCATAATATTTGGAGGAGGGTAAACCCTAAACCCTACCCCCTAACATAGCTCCGGGCTTTTCTGGCGCGTAACCTCCGGTCACTTGCCGCGCTCACGCTTATCCGGATGATGCCACTTACAATTCCGTTTGAAATCGCAAGTCCCCATGGACCTGGAGGAGCGAGTTGCTTGTGACAACAAAAGGGGCTGCATTGGGATCTTCGGTATGAAAGTACTATCGACGGATTTAGGTTTAGTGTTCGATGTTTTCGTTAATCCATCTCAGGTGTGAGTGTGCTATGGTTATTTCTCAGAACATGCTTCCACTTACCTCCTGCCCTCACACAAGAGGATCTTTGTGGAAGTCAGAAGCAGGGTGGCATACCTTCGGATGCCCCAGCATAACACAGGGTTAAGGAAAGAATTTTCTTTGGCGTATCGGGCTACCTGGGGTTCTGTCAGGGCTTCATCTAGATATCTAAGGATGCATGCGGTATGGATACACATAATTCTAAGGGGTTGCCGTGCAGTTACACAATGCACTATTTCTGTTGATGCGGTATCTTTAAACAACTCCGGGGTCTCTGGAGTCGCAAATTGATGTTGGAGCGAACGTGTGTACTTAACAAGGCTTGATGGCAAAACAGAAAGGCAACACAAATTAGCAAAACGATGGCTGCCTTGCAGCTATTGCTGAGGAATCAGCCCAAAATATGGCATCCGTCGCAGATTCCTAGCACTGCGCCCAGTAAGCAGCACTCATAATCCCGGCTAACGCCCCTGGCCATACCCCCCTCTCTCCACATAGTCTTCATGCGTCACCAAACATGATTAACATGGGCATTTGACAGAATTGGCTCCACTTATATTCTCCTAAGAATGAGATCCTGATCTTAAGGACCCTCAGAAGGATCCAAGCAAAGAACACGAGATCCAAAATATCACACGTCTAAGCCTAACCCCAGTTCATCTCGAAACTATGCATACCTGAATCCCTAAACGCTTACCCGAAAAAAATGCACACAGCCTAAATCCCATCCCACTAAACCCTAAACCCCCGCATCCTAAAAACCAAACTCTACATTGTAAACCCTAGGCCCTGCACTCCAAACCCCAAATCTTGAATCTGAGGCCACTGCATGTAGTAGGGGCAAGTGGCAGCCCAGGGCCTCATCCTTAGGATGTAAGGAACTGGTTTGTGAAAGGGGTTTTGCGGGCTTGGCTTCAGAAATCTCGGGTGTAGAGGGGTCTAGGATGTAGAGGTGTTGGGCTTCAGGGATTGGGGCTTTAGGACTTTGTTGCTCGTTTTCAGTTGCGTGACTCTGGGCAGTTAAAGAATATGTACGGGATTGTTCTGGGCTGGGGCGTGCATGTCACAAGAGTACAGAGAGCAAAAGGGCAAAGAGCAACAGGTTTATTGGGGCATGCCTACGCTACACTACGGCGAATTCAAGGGGGCACGCCCTAGGTCAGGGGGCATCCGCGACAGATATCGCGTGAGAGTAGATTCTAGCTAACATTCAGAGAGCGTTTCATTCCAAGCACTGCTCTGACATTTGAACATGCATGGAGCCCTGCTTCAGCACCCAAACACGCCTGCAATTACGAGCTCTCTTGCATCACCAAATTCCGAATGCGGGCGCGCACACATCTTAACACAGCCGCGCATGCTTACGTTGATGACAGCCAGTTGCTTTGGAGTTCCTAGGTCTTTACAGAGTACCCGCAACCCCGGCTACCTGCCGTTTAGGGGTTCAGCCGTCGCAAATAATGGGTTCAAACAATCAGGTTGCTAAGCCCAAAGTTAGTGTTTAGGGAACCCCAAGAAAAAAAACAGACCTCTGCTAGTGGGGAACCTATGTTAGGGGATTCCGTGGGAGGGTTGGCGGGCTTGAAGAAAAGGCCTAGCGAGGTTTGATTTTGGAGTTCAAGTTTCCCCAGAAAGCTAAATCCAACCCCCACCCACATCTCACAAGTGTAGAGAACCCTCAACCCTGGTGACCCTTTGTGGGATGGTTTCCGCAAATTGCCCATGCCCCACCTTGTACTTGCAAGACCTTTCCCACAATAGAGCCTGCATAGCCTATCATGAGCCCTGAACCATAACCACCAACAGCCGAGTTAAGGAAACAAACTGTGACACCAAACTCCTCACCCCAACGCCTCCTACTAATAAGTGGATTTTGGTAATCCCAACCCCTCAAATCCAAGACCGTTTAAGACACTTTTATAATCACAAGATAGTTGTAGGTCCTAATTGCGAGGCTCTGGGTTACCAGGATCCTCTTCTTACCTAAATGGGACAGCAACTTTCCGCAGCCCCTACGTCTCAAACCCTTCGCATGAAACTCTAAAGTCTCAGGCCCAAGCAACTCCACGAATCGTCTTAGAATATCCTGTGCTTTGTAGCATATCCTGTACTTTGTACTTACCATGCATGCCAGCCACGGAAAACCCTCCGAGTTGAACGTGACCTGTGCCCAGTCAGAGTTTGTGCGGGCCGCGCTAGCTTTGTTTACGGTTTTTTGAATAAAGGTCACTTGTCATAAGTCTTGTTGCGGAACTATGGCTATATTTATGTTCAAATCGTCATCTAGGGTTTCAATACAATTCGGTTCCAGATTCCTTCGGGCACATCTGAGAGGTCCCAGACTTGGAGCTTCTTGCACCTGAAGTCCAAGGGCTAGTGTGGTAACAGCCGCCTGCTCCAGCAAGCTGTCCTTCTTTGCATGTAGAGAACGACTCTGTGTAACCTTTAACTCTCAGGCCACAAAAACGGCCGAGGCTTACATCGGGATCACGTAGGGAATATCTGGCTAGTACCAAAACCCCCCATTCCGTTCATAGCAAGTTTGGAAAGAAAATACCAACACGCTCAATACTAATCTAGATACGCTAAATCGGATATAGTATTGAAATAGAGATAGCCCCCGCTTCAAAGAAATGCACGCTTTGCGCAATAACCAGTCCATAGCTGGCATGTAGTAGCTCTTGACTCTAGAGCCCCTCCTGCATCTCATGTCCAAATCAGTCCAAATCCTACAATAGCAACTTCATCGGAAGTCTTAGTCTAGGCCCTGAACCTCCTAGGCCTCACCCTCCTGCATGGCCCCGTACATCTTACCTGCATGTACTCCTTCCTTAAGGAAAAAGCCTGAGACCTCTTCCTTCAGGCAAGCTGTCCTCATCTTCACTTGAATCTCCAAACTCGGAACCCCACACCCAAAACCTGAAGCTTAAAAACTTCTCCCCAAACGTCTTCACCCCTGAGCTCCCTCAAGCCCTCCGAATGCCCCCTCCCTCCTTCATGCCCTCCGGGTGATCAAAGCGACAGCCCGCCCCAACGCGGCATGTGCCTTTGATGTGAAGCTTGAAGGTTGGTTCTCGCGGTCGTTTGCCATCAAGGTCCCTTTAACGGATGTGGGCTTCTCAGGGTCTGGTATGAGTAACCTTGCTTGGAAAGCCCAGTTGCCACACAAATCTGCTGCTTGAACCTCAAGTGGTAGGAACGTGGATGAATCTGGACCACAATTGCCATGTTTTTTTCGGCTTGGCACACCCACACAGGCATAAATGCCCAGAAATCTGAAATGTATCTCCCTGATATTATTGCAGAATATTGCGCAGGCCCTGCGGGACCTCCCTTGCACTGCGGATGAGCTTGGCCAAGTATGCAGCCCGATGCAAAAGCACTTTTCGCGGTCGGAAGCTTTCCACGCTTGCTCATCCTTTGGGAACGGGAAGACGAACCACACTCTCCATTTTTCCAAGGATGGTCATCCACTGGCGACTCAGGCCGTATACCATAAAACCCCCAAAAAACCCTGGGCACGCTGAGACCTCTAAACCCCAAGCCCTGCTCAACAAGTTGGTCCCAAGTAGCCACTCTTGGCGAAGGAGTCGCAGATGCGGGCGCCCGGGCGCATGGGAAGGCCTCCATACATCCCAAATTCAGGATGCAGGGCTTAGGGTTCAGGACATAGGGTGTAGCATTGAAGGGCTTCGGATTTTAGGTACTGGAGAGTGCGGTGTTCGCATCCCGGCTTCAAGACATAGAGTCCTGGTTGAGCTGCAAAAGGCTTCAGGATCCAACGTGCTCCCTTTCGGGGGCAGATATGGAAGATGTAGTAGTTGAAGAGCTCGAGCAAGGGAAGTTGGAGGTTTTGGGTGTGAGGGATATGAGTTTAAGCATGGTCCCTCAAGGAATTTGAACACTGTGGGGAACATGACTTCAAGCCTTTGAAGCTTTGCGCACCGAATCCCAAATTACCAACCCCCAGAACAGATCCTTGCACCAGAACCGTTTAAAATTTGGGATTGCCTGACATCCCAAAATCTATGGATTGGCCTTGGCCAGTGGGTCCATTCTCTGCTGCAACATCCCGGCCCTAAACAATATCACCCCCAACAGGTATGAAACCTGGTTTGCCCCTGACTCTTCAGTTCAGGACAGTAAGTAACTGCAAGGAACCCCTTTTCAGATTCCATGCTTGTTGGGAGAGCAGAAGTAGCGAGACACTTAGGAGATTTCTAGTGCCCTGTACAAGTCTTCTGCAATTTATATGAGTGGTTGTCAAAATT
>CAJNIZ010043860.1:31557-67599 GCA_905231905.1 Symbiodinium pilosum
ATAATTTTGACAACCAACCATATGAACTCTACTTTGCAGATCCTCCCCGCAAATCTGGCTAACTGGCCTAGCTGGAACGTGCCAAAGGTACACTGCTTTTGCTTTAGCTCTTGGAATGCTAGATACTCGAAAGTCTAGTATAGTCTAGTATGCCTTGTAATTACTGAGAACCACACAGGTAGCAGCAATGTTCGAGAACAACGGAAGGATAGCTACGCAGCAATACCGTCGATTCACCCCAAACCCTACGGCCTCAAACCCGCAAACTGCAAATCTTGAGGCTCTTGAAGCTAAAGCCGAAAACATGTAGAGCCGCCAAAAACTTGGAGCGATATGTTTCCCAATCCCAACACCAAGATCGAACGGAAAGGGCCCAGGCCTTGTAATCCCTCCCCGAATCATACCTCTTATATAGCATATATATACATCTCTGATACATCTACAGGTTATATGCATTGTTGGTGGGGTTTGGGGGGATTATGATGCGGGGGATGTTTGAACCCGAACCCTACTCGCAAACTCCCTGGAACAATTAGGCCTTGGCTGTTGAGGCCCTCTTTCACGGAGCCCTGGGGCCCCGCCGTGGATGCGCGGAGCTCGGCGAGGAAAACCACATCCTGGCATTGGAGGGATTTGGCGGGTTCCAAACCTTGACAATGGGGTTATATAGGAATATATGAGGTCATGGTTTAGGGTTCCCCAAACCAGGGGTGTTCCGCCAAGAATGGAGAATCAAAAGTAAATCAAACTCAAATGAGAACTGGGGTCTTATAGTGGCTTATAAGGATTTGAGTTTCCACGAGTAAGTAGGTCCCTTCTCAATTTCATGGGTGACCGACATTTTTGGACACCGTCTCGGATGCAAGGGCCATAGGCACGAAAAAAACTTGGAACACCTCTCGATTTGCGCATGTCATCCACGCGCAGGGGCCATGCTAATATCTCTGTATCGTTCCAATTCTATCGGATGATCCGCGAAGGGAATCCAGCAGCAAGGCCTGGGAAAACATATGTGCTGTATAGTAGATAAGTCGGTTTTGGCGCGGCTCTAATCACATTGCGGCGGGTCCTGCGGGTCCCACGCGGGTCCACTTTTCCAATCATCCCAGAGCTTCCTTTAGCTGCAAAAAAAAGCAAGGTCATAAGCTTGCTTGGGGGATATAGCGTGCTTAAATTGAAGGTCCTTTTCGATGAACCTGTGGGGAACCACATCCTGGTATTGAAGCAATATAGGATCATATTGGCTTGTCTGAGAAGTGCGAGGTTTTGGGCCTGGGTTGTCAGGATTGAGGAGGTATGGCCCGGGGTTCATAACCAGACTATTTACATCCTGAAGTCGAATGTCACGTAGACCCTCTTGAGTAGCAACCCCGCATCCGTGAAGCCAAAGATCTCAACATCGAGGGCTGCCTTTTGAACAGGTTTTTTCATCAAGGCCTACATTGCGATTGAAGCTTGCTTAAGGGGTAGGGTGCAGGGTATAGCGTGTTTAGGCTGAAGGATCTTACGTTTATCTTGGGTAGTTTTTGAGGTTCGGTGCCTGGTGCTGATGGGAAGGGATTTGTATAGTAGTCCCGATTCCAATCACAACAAGGAATACACCCAGTAAAGGTTTCGGGGCTTTTGAGGTGTTCAGTTGTGGTACGGTCTGGTACCAGATCCACAGCTCCTGACGTAACGGAATGAACCCTAAACCCAGTTTCCATTTCATGTTTCAAAACCACATCCATGTGATTCTCCATTACTGAGGTAATACCCTACCCGACCGCAAGCCTCCTCTCGGCCAGCAGAAACGAAGGTCTCGCGGAGGAATTTGATTTGGTCCTTCAACCAACCCTATCACACGGGCCACACATTGAATTCGGGCTTCGTAAAGTATTCATGTAGCGAACATTGCATGGTTTTTGAGCTTAAAGTTTAAAGGCTGGCAGGGATTAAATACATTTGAGTGTGATTGGTGAGGTACAGGTCTCTATACTTTCCTGTGCGAAAAAGCGGGAACAGCAGAAACTGGCAGGCTGTTCGGGATCGTACAGGGGCTAGTGTAAAACACAAGTTGACCCTTCTCCAATGGAAGCCTCATCTCATCTGGTGCGCCATGGTCTTTCCATGTCCTTCCTGAGGATTAATGACTTTTGATGGCTCATGCCCTCCCCCTACGATGACACCCCCAGACCCTTATAACATTGTATTCCATAGCCATGATGCCGCAATGGGAATATTCCATGTTCGGGGGATCCAGGGTTTAACATGAGGGGAAGTGATTGTGGGTTACCTTGCTTGTTTGAAGATCTGCGACCTCCTAGCAGGCTGACAACTTCGTCCAGATCGGGCTCAATACTAAGGCCTCTGTATCTATAAAGGGTCTAGGGTTTGGGCATTGAACTGTCAGCTTGACTGCCACAGAAGAATGCCAGCGGAGCATATCAGTCTATATTCAGGCCCCTGCATGAAGTGAGGTCCTTGTCCAAGCCCCCGTTTGCCCCAGCGCGCTTCACGTAGGTCTGAGCGAAGTGCAAGGGGTTTCTGAAAATTGTGGTTCCGCTTTGCTTTTCTGATGTATATGCACCAGAGTGATGCGGTAAGGGTCCCTCTGATACTCACGCAGTTTAGGCCGTGGCACGACAAATGGCATATGTCAGGCTGAGGCCCATTCTTGTCCACAGTACTCTGCAACAAGCCGACTATTGCCGTTGTCTCGTAGATCATCCACAACTTTATAGTACACAAGTTGTGCCCAACAGTGGGCTTCGGCAAGTCTTTGGCTACTCTCGTGCTCGAGTGTTGGGTGGGCTATACCAACTGTATGAGGATTTAAACATAACCCTTCAGCCATACGCGAAGTGAAAACACGGCCAACAGCTCAACAACCACAGCTGCCCAACACGCCGCCTTGTGGCTCCCCAATAACTTCAAAACCGGAAGCTGGTAGGAAGTCTTGGCTTCAGGTTGTAGGGGTAGGTTCATATCTTTCAGAACCAAATCAGGAAGGGAGTTCCTGAGGCCCCAAGCCCATGTCCTGGGCACATGTAAAGAAATCCACAGGAAAGATGGGCACGTAGATCTGTGGTAGTCAAAGTTTGTTACAACCCAACAAACCCACTCTTGGGAATTCTGGACTCAAGGTTGCCTCACACCACCCAAATACTCCCAATAAGAGCCTACATGCCTCTTGCTAGGGAGTTAAATGCTTCTATTCTGGGTATTTGGGAGGTCTATAGTCCCTGAAGTAGATAGAATATAACTTTGGGTATATATTAATTATCTTTTACCAAAATGGGGAGGATTTAGTATAGGGGATTGCTCCACCATGAACAGCCGCCACCTCGATAGCTTTGATCGCAGCCGTGAAAACCGCTGAGAGCGCCTCAGAATCTGAGAATGGACAGTTGTTGTGGAAAGGTTCTGAATGCACTCTACTTGCTGTGACATGGTAGTTTCCCGAAATCAGGGGACCCGAATATAGACGCTAAATACTATAATCGTGACTATAGGAACCCACAAAAAAGCCCCTATAAAGATGCCAAGGCAGACCACAACAAGCCGCAGAATTGGCAGCAATCCTAAACACCCTGAATCCACAGCTGTCAATCTTCCCTCTATGAAGCTCCTTACACCAGCTTGTCTGTGGAGCGCGATAATACTTTTACTAGTAACTATTGCTATGGATATAAGACCCATACTTTGTCTTCTTGTGATTGGTATTACGATTGTTGACCGCCCCGCCTTCGCAGCATTGAGCTGTGAAAGCGCGCGGAGCACTTCCAATGCCTGCGCAACCGAGTGTAGTGTGCGAAGGCCCACACAACTAAGTGGCACACAGAGCTTGATAGCAGGCAGCGCTTGGACAGGAAAGAGCTGGTTCTGTACGGGCTGATGCAGGAAAGCTGCGCCCGCCGGAAATTGAATGCTGCTACAAACGCCTGAAGGACATGACTAGCATTAGGCACGGGCTGGCAGCGACAATTGGAGGGAAGGGATTTTGCTGCGGGCGCGCGGACGCACCTCATTCCTCCTCAGAATGGATAGCCTCCGGTTGTCAACTTTGTATTCTTGTTGTTCAGGTGTTTAGGACAGAAAGCAAGGTCGTACATCATACGCGGCTGCTATGGCGAGCTGCTGTATGATGAGGTGGAACATCCTTCTTGCATACGTGCCTCAGTTTGTGGCAGACCTCGTTGATGCCATGCGTGGGCCTGACTTGTGGTACTGCATCATGCTGACTTCCTGCTCTTTGCATGATGCTGCAGGCTACAGGAGTGCACAGCTGCAGGGATTGATGATTAAAGGCTCTGTCCAAGTCTTTTGTGGTCCATGGAGACTCGCCGCCCATCACGGCTGTCTGGCGCCGATTTGCTGGTTCTGGCATGTGGTGGTGATGTACCACGCATGAAAAGAAGATTTAAGAATAGTCATGGGGTCTGTGTTCCCGGGCGAGCTTTACCAAACACTCACTATTCATGCAGCCCAGCGCAACATCGGCGCAGGTGAAGTTGGGGGGACGGGCTTTGTCGAAAATACAAAAATCCCTTATGCTCTACCTATCCCCCAGTAAGATGACAGAACCAAAAAAACAAAGACACTCAGCCCAGGCGACCCTAGGCAATCTGAGGGTTGGGGCCTTCAAATAAGCAGCAGGTCTGAGGCAAAACAATGCCCTGGTATCCAACGCTGCAAACTAAGCCGTTCGGAAATAGTTGTCCCTATATGTCCCCGTCGCCCCATTCCTTCATCCCTCAGACTCTGAAATGCTTCTCCCCCTAACCCTCGTCCCAAAATCCTAAAGCCGTAATTCCGAATCCGCAACCCTGGAGGCCATGAGGCACAAAGCCCCAGAAACCCTTCACGCCAATCTCAACTTGAACCTTTATCCCTGGACCATTAGAACTTAAACCCTAACCCCCAGACCCAAGTTCATAAACCTCAGTTGAATCTTCAAAATCCTAGGACGTCTACTCTAAACCTCGAGTTTCTAAACCCCAAAACCTCTTGATCCAACCACCTCTGCAAGGTGAAATCTCCGGGAGTCGGCCTGCACCAATTCAATTATGGGGGTTTAGGGTTTTTGGTTTCCAGAAATTTGGGTCCCTATGGGGGTCCCCCTATTTCATAGAAACTATCTTATCTTTCCAAAGAGGGTTAGCGTTTTGCGGGTCTAGGGACAGGCTGTAGGGGGTTTTGGGCTGAAGCCTTTCACTTTGGGTGTTGTTTGGCGGTTTAGGGGTCTGAGAGTCGCGTTGGTGTGGGCGTATGGGTTTTTGGAGCAAGCTTCTTACTATGGGTTGACACTTGCACTTTTTGTGCCTGGGCCCTTGACGGTCCCCAGGATTTGGCAAATCGAACGGCACAGGTTCGCAAAGGATCAGATTTTTCTGAACCTAATCCTGTGTGTTCAGGTTGTACTACGCACTCGTACGTTGCCTCCCGGAAACACCACGATTTGTGCAATCTGCCATGTGCTGCTGGGGGAGGGCAGCAACTGAATCAGCAACCCCAATTATGGATTCCCCCACTACCCACCGTTACACCACTCCCCTAAGTTCCGCCTTACTAGGGTCAACCAAGATCATGAAGGGGGAACCCAGGGGGTAGTATAGTGGTTACGGCTC
Organism: Symbiodinium pilosum; assembly: GCA_905231905.1. Taxonomy (NCBI): domain Eukaryota; class Dinophyceae; order Suessiales; family Symbiodiniaceae; genus Symbiodinium; species Symbiodinium pilosum. The sequence continues at coordinate 37,167 of CAJNIZ010043860.1, forward strand.
AACTCCTTCAGGATCTAGATCCAAGATGCGTTCATGGGCGTTTCTTTTCAAAGTTAGACCTTAGATTATCCCCGCAAAAACTAAAATTCAAGGGTTCCAGGGTTGTACCCCTAAGGTCGTACCCCTAAAGGGTTTCCCCAATGTAGCCCTTGTATGAGCCAATGTAGCCCCCTAGAGTCCCTTCAAAGGATCTCAAGACCTGGGGGTACAACCCTGGGGGTAGAAGCCTGAAACCCTTGATGAATACTTTGGATAAACGCCCAATGCTATGATTTTGCGACTACCGGAAGTCATTCAGGCGCGCTTACAGGATCTATCGCCTTCAAGGGCAAACATTTGCAGAATCCAGCCCTAAGCTGTACATTATTAGACAGTGTGAATCACCGATCCTTAAAGTCTTAAAGCCACAAGTACGAAGTGCCAAAATCCCAAAGCCCTTGACCCAAAACGACGACTACCATGATTTCCTTGAATATTCAGCGCAATATCTCAACCCTACACCTGGCTCCTCATTCGGTCATTACAGCTGAAGCTTCATGTTTCACACTCGCTTTTGGTACAAGAAATTTCGAACTATTTGCCATAATGACCCTGGTACCCTGCCAAAAAGGACCTTCCAGTTTCCATAAATAGGGAGATCCCAACTTAGACCCCAAACAGGATAATCCTGATTATAAGGACCCCAGAAAAGGTATCGATAATCTTGAGAAACCCTAAATCTAAACCCTATATTTACTCCCAAATAACCCCTATAAATCCTTTGACCAAATTTGAAAAACCCTAAACCTTATACAACCCCCCCTTTAACCCTTATACATCACTTTAACCTAATTTCGGGAAACCCAAAACCTTATACACCCCCCCCCATAAATCCATCCCTCAACTTTAAACCCTAAACGCTTCCACCTAATTTTGGCAAACCCCCACCTGACTCCTTCAGCCTTAATCGCTCCCTCGTCTTGCCTCGGAGCCTGGAGAGTAAAGGCCGGCCTGCAGCCAAACAATCCGTAGCTGTTAATATGTAGTTTAGAGTGTAGGGTTTTGGGTTTAAGGTTTAGGATTGAGGGCTTAAGGTTTAGGCTTTAGGGTAACTTCAAAAACGTCATGCATTCCATCTGGGTTGCAAAGGGGCACATTTATGTGCAGGGGGTGCTGGCTGTTTATTAGTATGAGCGGAAAGCATGAGAGCAAGTTGAAATCATCAAGATTTAGGACTACAAGCGCATCGCACTGCATGCAGTTCCAGCAAACGGCTTTAAGGCTTATGGTTGAACTTCAGGTTTAAGGTCAGGGCTTATGATGCTATGTACAGAGTTAGGGTCCTAGGGTTTAGGGTTTCTTGCCCTCTCGCCTGGCTATAGAGTTTAGGGTCTAGGGATCAAACTTGCTGCGTAGTGGTTCGATGCTATGTACACCTTTGGAATTTCAGGCTTGCCTGCCCGGTTCAGGGTGCAAGCACGTGTGTGCTTCATGTCTAATACACGCAGTGGGTTGCCTAGGATAAATAACCTCCCCATGATAACAACCGCCCACCCCTAAATAAAACAAAACGCCCGATGTAGTACAGGCATATATCCGGGAGAATATCCACTATTAGGGTGGTAGGAGGATTCACGAGTAGGGGAGGGGATTATCCAGAGAAGACACGAGGCCGACAGAAGCACTTAGAGCTGAGGCTGTATGTGAGGAGGGTTCCCTTTTTCATTTGCAGGTCCCTATCACATGGGACAGGAACACCTAAGGCTTTGGGTCAAAGTGAAAGACTTTGAACGTTTGAAGCTGGAGGTTTGAAGGTGGAAGTTGGAGGTTTGAGGCTGACGACTTGAGTTGTAGTGGTTTGATGCGGATAAGGCTTTCATGAGGCAAGAGGCTTCCAATTGCTAGTTTAGGGGTATTAGAAAGGGCTGCCGCCTACATCTCTACAACCTAGAACCTAGAAGAACTTCAGGGATTCTATCTCGCCTGTGACTTTTGAGCTGAGGCGCACCAGCTTGCGGTACCCTATCTTGGGTTTTGAGTATAGGGGGTACGGTTCGGAGTTTCTGGATTAAAGGCGAAGAATTCGAAATTTGCGCCGTGAATTGAAATTAGAAATGGGGTTGTATCTGTAAGTCAATGTCCCTCTTAACCCTAAGCTCCGAACCTCCAAGCCCTGGCCCTGGAAAAATGGCAAGGCCGAGGCCATAGGTTTGGGAGCTACGGCTTGCAGGTCCGGTTTAGAGTTCATTGAACCTTCGGGCCTTGATACCTGCCATGGTCCGTCACTTCAAGGTTGCACTTCGAACCCACAGGGGCATGACCGAAACTCGTGTTCAGTGCTCACATTCGGCATGTTTCAGAAAAAGTGGCTTCTCAACATCTTGAGCACACTCTGGCGCCGCCACCCCAGGCTTAAAAACTGGACCTTGCTTTCGGAGCGGGAATCGACTTCGGAGGTCCCAGGACATCTCCCAAAATCTCATGTTCAACGCAAAACCTGCCAATAATTCAGAAAACCTGCCCTCTTAGTTCTAGCATGCTAGACCCTCCAAAATCTTCATTCCCAAAATCTGAGTTGAATCCCCTGAAACGAGATGGCCCCCTCCCTCTTGCAAGGAGTGTCCCCCAATGAATGTTGTTCTTGCATTGCAGATATGTATCTTAAGGAAGGGTGCGTGGGGCTCATTCGTCATCATTGGGAGGAGACACTGACTCCCTAAACACTCACCTGGAAGCACTTCCGCAGCGCCGGCCCCAGCGTCTCTGTGAAAAGGCCAGGGTCATAGTACTTCACACCTAGGAGAGTGAAGGTGCTGGGCTCCTTCTCGGTATATCTTTAACAAGTTGAGCTTCATATTCCTTATCGGATTCTGGTACAATCTAGACTCAGATTTTGGATTTCAAGAGAGCTTAGGGGCTGTGTGTTGCATGTGACACGGTTAGGGGCATACTCATTTTCAATGCTTCATCTGCAGACTTTCAAGCACCAGCGTAGATGCAACATTGCTCATAAGAAAGAAAAACGAGAGAAGAATGGGGTCTTGTTGAGTGCCTCGGTGATTCGCGACCAACAAACATTGCTTCAAGCCGTGGCCCAAACTCAGTCAACGCGCTGGCAAATTTCACAAGCCAGACCTGTGATTTGCTTGTATGTGTCGCCATCTGGTCATTGGCAACTCGAAAAGTTGAGAACAATTCCTTCCTGGGAACTAGTTGGTCATCAGCCGGCCTCGTGTGTGGAATGCCTCCAGCACAGACACAGGAACTGGGCTGCATGGCAGAAGATAGATTCAGCTCTTCTTTTTTCTGGTTAGCACCTCAGCACTTGTTCCTTTTTCGCATAGTATCAATTCGTAATGTCTATTCTGTTTCGCCTGTAGAAAAATGACAATGAGGGACTGCAAAATCTAGCCAACAGGGCCAAGGAACGAGGGCGTAACTGAAAGGAAACATCAGTTCCCCATGTCGAATAACTGACAAACTTCCAGGTCAAAGCTGGTGTCCATTTAGTATCTGCCAGGATTTTCAATTTTTAAAAATCAAAGCATGTGTACCCATGTATCTGTGCATTTTTTTGCTTGTGGTGTAGGGGTTGGTTGAAGGAGATCATGGTTTTCAAGAAAATGCGGATTAGTATTATTGCTACTGTTAATAAAATACTGTTGCTATTCGTGATTTTTATGATTCATATTACTACCATTATATATTATCTGTATTTGTAATGTTGTTACTATTATCACCGTGTCGTATTGGGACGACGTGGGTGGGCGGAGCAGAAGAGGAGACACGGATGGTAAAGAGTAACGGCAGGCGCCACTGTTCGACTAATCATCAACTGGCAACACTGGTGATAATAGTAATAACAATACGAATAGAGATAATAGTGATAGTGGTAGTACTAATAATACTGGTGTAAGAAGAGTAGTACTAATGACATGAAGTAATCATAGTATGGCATGTCTCAAGTCTGACCGTTGAACCTTGAACTCCTCAACCTGCAATGGCAGGCCGAACCCTCCTGATGCAGTCCTACTGTAGTATGAGAGAAGTATATTGGACTAATGTTGGTAGTTATTCTGGCGTCTTTGGCCAACGTCAACCCCGAACCCTGAATGCCACACTTTCTTTGGGGCTACACACAATGCAGCATTGTCTGAAAAGCTTGTGAGACTACCCCACATGTAACTTAACTAGATTATACTCACACAGCCCAATTGAGTTCTTCAGACCCCTGCAATGCTTTCCTTTGGAGTCCCTGCTTCTGGGAATCCTGGCGCGCTGCAGCCTCGCAGACGGCACCCAGCTCAGCAGGAAGCTCACAGAGCTCCTCTGAAACAACTCTGTTAATGGGGATTCCTAGGGTTTAGGTCTGAAACAACCCTGTTAATGGGGATTCCTAGGGTTTAGGGTTTAGGGTGGTTAAGGTCTAGGAGTTAAGGTGTAGGGCTTAGGGTTTAAACTTTTCACGCTCGCATGGCCAAAGCCGAATGCAAGACAATCCCAAGCAACGAGAGTCAGAATCAAAGCGCTCTATCCTGCCTGACGCCAACGCGGAGGGCTCCTGTAGCACCCCCAGACCGAAACCCCAATGGATGTTTCCAAAAATGAAGAGTCCCCCTAATATACTCCGCTATAATCCTCAGTGTAATAGCCCCCCAGAAGAGGCCACCAACTTGTGAAACATCCGAATTGCTACTGGCTCCGCCATCCCGACTCCTGGACCTTGCGCTTGCCGAAGGCCTGCATTGGGTTTGGCTTTCTGCTATAGAACTACAAACAGATCGATCCATTAGAGAGCAACAAGCCGCAGCAACATAACGTGAACATGACAGTAGTAAAATGATACAAATCGGCATTGTAGCTATGGTGAGCAGATGACTCCTCCATGATTACTCCTGGTCCTGAAGGGACATTACTGGAGAAATCATGCGAATCAACATTCGAAGAGGATGAAGATTGTTCAGCACCTCCAACACATAAGCATGGAGTAGGCTTCCAACTCTGGCCCCCCTGTATGTAATCCTTGCTTGCTTTTCGCAAGACACAATCTGTATCAAAACTCTATCCATCATCAGCTCACACGAAACATAGCCAGCCCAGGCTCCTAAAACCCCCTGCCCTAAGCCCTACTATTCTTCAAATTGACATGGGGACCTATGCATATGCACATTGATACAAACACATCTCAAGCCCCTTTGTAAAGGGGGAAGAGTCGTAGTAGGCCCCTTTGTGGGGTCTGATGTCAGCTAAGGGAAGGCAAGCCACTTGTGCCCCCTTAGACCCAGTTATCGCAGCCTCTGCCAGTCGCAACATCTGCGACAAAGTCTCAACGTCGCTCGGCGCCGGGACAGGAATCTGGTCAGTTTGTCACTTCTCGAAACAGTGGGTATGCTTAGAGGCTGTAGAAGTATTTGGGGATTGCATGAGGATCATGGGCCCCAAAATCGAGTCTTATGGGGGACCCGCATTAAGAGTCAGGGTCCTTTAGCTCGTGATGCCAAAAGCAATCCACAGAATGTGTTGGGGATTTTGCCTGGGCCCTCCAAGCAATTCTTGCTTAGGTTTTGGCATGATTTCTGGTGCTGAGTCTGACTAGGACACACCCTAAACATGCTTATTATGATGCTATGTCTATTTGTGATTGCCATTAATCTCACTACCACCAGTATTATCTCTGTTGAGTTTCTACGGGCTTCATTCTTCGGATTCCTCTGAGGTTCGGGTTGAGGCTGACGGGCCCAAGGTGCTTGGAGACCAACGTCTAACATCCTTGAAAGCTTAGGCTATAAAAGATTGCCTAACTGTTTTTCTGATTCTGAGACTAAGTCTAGGACCCTAAGATTTCTCTTCACATCCTCGTGGGCACTAGAAGTGGATAGGACTTTGGGGCGAAGGCTTGACCGAGGGTGTCAAGCAGCTAAGGGATGGGAGTAAACAAATATCCTCGACTGGCTTTGTATCACGACAGGGCGTGACATGGATCACAACGCACATGTTTCTATGGCTTCGGTGACTCCTATCTTATGTTCAGTAATGAAGCTTCAAACATAATGCATGAACGCGGGCAGTTCAGAATTGTCCCACTATATTGTCGGCCCCTACACATGCCCGAAAACAACCCTCCATGCAGGAATCCTTGAATGGAGGATCCGAGGCACAACCCCGACCCCCACCCATGTGGGAAATGTAAGGCTTTCCTCTCACATATTGGCGACTCCTTCCTTGCAGCTTAGCCTGTCAAACTTTTCAGTTTAACTCGCACCCGTAGTCAAAGATAGGCTTTGAAGCACCTATTAGAAGAACCTCAGCCCACGGAGTCAAATTCCTAGGTTGTAGTCAAGACATGGACTTTATGCTTACAAGAATCAAGCACCTTTTTTTATCCAAAACCTCAATGCCGTCTACAATCCCATCCTTAAACCTGCCCTGGACTTCAACATCTAAGCACACTATCCCAAAACAGCGAAGTCGTCTAAGTCATTAGTACTAATTCCTAAAAGTCTGAGACTTGCCCCGCTCTCATGACATCGGGCCTGTGAGATCCCCGCAGCATGGCCTCAGATAAGCCCTGAGTAAGAGCGAAATGGGACAAGGGGCCCCAGACCCCTTGCCAGAGCGCAGAAAGATCTATCCAAAAAAATCGTGGGTACCTTGCGGGCACGCTGCCTTTCGCGAACTTCACACCTTTTACGATAGGAAGATTGCCTTTTAAAGCCCCCGAAATACTACAGCCCATAGCATATAAAGTACCCCGAAAAGTAACAAGTTGAACCACCTCGCATATGGTAGTTTCCCAAAATTAAGGTGCCCCAATATAGACCCCAATATACTATAGTCCTTATTATAGGGAGCCCCAAAAAAGTACCCCTAATTTTGGGAAATCCCATATAAAGTATCCCGAAAAGTAACAAGTTGAACCACCTCGCATATGTATTGGCCTCAGGCGAGCCCGAGCGCGATCTTGGCTTGGAACCTGCAACCAGGTAGGGAACAGGCTGTTCCCATAATCTATCGTCCCCCTTAAGTAGATAGAATATGGTTTTGGGTATATTATAATAAGATCCCCATATACCCCATTTTCTATCTACTTCAGGGGGACTATATCTCTCCCCCCCCAATGTATGAACATCTGGGCTACTATAAATAAGGAATATTTCATACTGGGGGATGGTTGATCTGGGATACGAGTTGTAGCTATTGGCTATGTTGCTTTGAAATATGCTTTCCATGTCTCCCCTCATGAGCACAACGGACGGCTCCCCCAAACGCTTCGCCCAGTTTCGACATTCGAGTTTTAGGTTAGATTTCTGAATTCCTCTAACCAGAATTCTCAAAACTAGCCCAGAAACCTCAGGGGCCACATCTTTATCCCAGCTAATGATGGCTCAACGGGGAAACTGCGCCGGTACACCCCAATGAATTAGTGGTGCCTGAACTTTGTTTACCTATACCTGAGGCAAAATATACGATAGGACCAAAGGGTCACGTTACCAGCGTTCTCACAAAATCCTAAAGCATCCCCGACGCATCTATTTGTTGAACTTCAAAACTCTCTCCTCCCCGACAAGACAGGCGACCCATAAATACTTCGCAAGATCCTCTTGACAGGCTTTCACGAAAAGGGGCCCATACTCTTGAGAACCCTCCACATCACCATCAGAAATGGTGAGAGGCACCTTCGCTGGCAGAGCCCTCATCGCCACTATCCATCCAGGCATAGGCCTGCCCCGCATGCAACTTTCGGTATGAGGATTCCTAACAGAAGGTCCCTGCAGCGGGAATAGGCTCTCTTCTAGGAAAAGAGCACAACTTGTCCATGTTCCAGCACCCTTACCACCTGACATGGGTTGCTAGATATGGGATTGAGAGTTCAGGGACTCAGGGGCTAGGGACCAATCCCTAAGTGGCAGGAACAACCAATGGGCAACATGTATATGTTCTACATGCCAAAGCGGCATCCTATGTGTTTTGGCTGGTGTCTCGGCCAGCAAATGGCTAGCCCCAAGAAGTCCTCCAAGGATATGAGCCAATGTGCGAGAGGCTTCCCTCCAAGGGCCCTGGCAGTTTCAAGCTCCATTTTCTCATGTTTATCAACCTCCCCGAACACGGACACATGGACGATTATTGGCTCCAGAATGTTTATGTTGAAGGGGCTCCAAAACGGTTCCTGTGGTTCTGTGAAGCACTCCGTATACTTCCCCAACAGGTGTCCAGGTAATTCCAGACTAATGAGTCCCCATACCCATACCCCATACCTAAGCGCTTATCCCAAACATTACACTCTGAACCCGATTCTGAACCCTTTACACCCTGAAGCCCTGAACATGCTTTAGCCTTAAAATCGGGTATTGCTAAGTACCATCGAAAATCATCGTTCTTATTCTGTACTGGGTGTTGAGGTCTGCACTGCAAGTAAAGTCTAGACCTCTCAAGAAAATCCCTGCATAATCCTTCATGCACACCCAAAACGACAAATATTGTGAGGAACCCTAAGCCCTAAACCCTAAACCGCAAATATTGTGAGGAACTCTGAGCCCTAAGCCCTAAAATGCAAATATTCTGAGGAATCCTCAGCCCTGAAAACCCAATATTGTGAGGAACCCTAAGCCCTCAAATGCAAATCTGGTGAGGAACGCTCCAACATCCTCGAGCCGCCACCTTCGTCTCTTTCGGGGCGGTCTCGGTGTGACTCGCATCCTGCACGACAAAGATCCCAAGCTGAAAAAAGGGCTCAGTGGAGAGGAGTTAGGGTTGGTGCAGCAGGAGCTAGGATGTCTAGGGCCTCAAACCAAATAGAATTGCAGGCGAAAGAACAACATCGAAGGCGAAAAGGTCTAGCTGTACGGGTGCAAAGTGGAGAAACTTTTGAAGTTGAACATGGTGCTAATTGTTCAAGGCCCTCAGCTCTCAGCTTGGCCGGCCGATTGGAACCCCAGGAATCCAACTCGACTGTATGAAGCATGCTGCCTATGACCCGATGATAAAAGCGGATTCAGACACAAAGTCAGCTCCCACATCTACGATTCCCCTCAAGCTAGCCCCCAAAAGTAATCGGTGGACCCACATCCCAAATGTACTGGCATAAATGATGCCATAACTAATATCATGTAAGCTTAACTACTTAACTGTACCATAATTAAAAGAAGAGTCTAGAACCACGAGATTGGCAATTTCCCCACAAGCCCCATATACTCCCAGTTTCCATTTCACTCTTACTTGATTCTCCATTATTGGGAGTAATTCTTTGAGTTATCTGGGCTTCTACATTACACCCTTAACTGTTGTCCCCCCCATCACCCAGCAAAACATCTTAACCCGCAGAAGCCCAATTGAGCAAAAGTCTAACTTCCTAGTAGCCCCTCAATAAGACCTATGGTAATCCAATAGAAAATCCCTTGAATAACACCCTTTAAGGAATATAATATAGGGAATTTGGTAGTTTCCCAAAATAGGGGGACCCCAATATAGACCCCAAAATATTGTAATCCTTTTTATTGGGACCCCAAAGTTGTGCCCCCAATTTTGGGAAACTCCCATTTAGACTACAGTGACTACAGCTCATTTGGCCTCTTTTGGTTGTCTTCCGCCATCTTCCGACTCCTCCTCCAGAAAGGGCATGATGTGGTGGATACTAAAAATCCTGCAGGACCTTAAGTACCTCATACCTTGGGAAGTATAGTATCACCATATACTAAGGACATGCAGGATCTTTCGTATCAACCGTAGGGCTTAGTATCTACAGGTTTAGGGGGCTAGGGTTATATTTTTGCTTGCTGGATTTGAGTTTGGGGCTTAAGTTTAGGGCCCACATGTAATTTTTAGGGCGTAGTCAAGGTTTCAGTAAGAGCCAAGGAATGATGTATGAGCGTCTTCCCGAGCAGGCAAGGTTACATCAAAGGTCTACAAGTGGCCTAGAGCTTAAAAAGGCAACTGTAGTAATAGGGGTGGTGGTGTTTAATGTTAGTTTAACGAAATTACATGTTTTTTTTCCATCTGTTCTCCGTGTTGATTTGTTTACCTAGGAGGCAGGTACTGCAACTAAGCCTAAAAGCTTCAACTTCTGATATTCTGGGGTGTCACTAGGGCTTACAAGGGGCACCCTCCCTGTTGGAAATGCATGGACAAAGGAGTAAATTTTGCAGCTTAGAAGTCCAACCACCACGCCCGTGACCTGGAGCACACAGCAAGGATAAGAAGTCTGAACCCTAAACCTATATTATAAGTATTATACAACTGTTACTGGGGGGGGGCAGTACCCAACCTAAACCCTAAAGCTTCGGGAGTAGGAGTGGAGACTTTGAGCGAGGCAGGCTCTGGGGATTACTTTTTGTGGACCAAACCCTAAACCCCTAAACCCTAAAACCCTCCAGGCGTTTTAACTCAAAGCTTCCCAACTTGGGCCGTCCTTCTTGTTTTTCTCAAGGTTTAAACTTCAGGAAGCCGACCCAAACAGCTTCCAGCATCATGACAAACAAGCGCAATAGTCTTTCGTCTTTAGGCCTCCATTCGCGCTCTTTCAGGAATATAATTGAGGAATGGCTGGTGAGCGCGAATGCCGACTGCTTATGACCTCCCAACATCCTCGCCTGTATAAACGACCCTTGGCACAGTATGATGGGGTTTCAGACCCCATGGGCTGTAGTGCGCAGTGTTTGTTTCTGAGCTTCTCCAGATGACTTCCATTCAAATAGAGAGATAACTTCAAATCCCAATATCTGCCTCAGATCACAAATCCTACGCCCCCATGCTGTCCACCGAGAAGCCTCCACAACACCAAGCCCCTAACCCTGACCTTTCCTGAGGCCTAAGCAACTACAAATACTATCACCTAAAAAGCCCCTATATATTTGGAGCAAACTATGCCCCAAACCCGAGTCTCCAGTCCTAGTTAAGGTACAATAGGCCCCAAACCCTATTCTACTGCTACAGTTTTTGTTTTTCAATACCCTTGACCCTATCCTTGGCTTCCCCCCACCCTGCAGTAATCCAAAGGCCTCCTCTGGCGGACTTCGGCTTCGAGTGTAGCGCTTGCGGGGGGCCTAGACAGTTAGGGAGTACTTACTATTGAACTGTAGGTAATTGGGGGTACAGGTTGGGGTGAAAGTTTAGAATACATGGATTAGGTTTTGGGTCTAAGGGTTGGGGCTCAGGTCTCAGGGGTTAAGGCTTAGGGTTACAGAAGGGTGAGACGCTTTCATACTGAGTACGGCGAACCTATACATACCCCGAGTGAGACCTAGCACTTTGGCTTCCCAACATCTATGGTACTTAATTGAAATTTTGGCCTTATTTTCTAGAGGCCATTTGCTTGGCTGCAAAAATGGGGCCCGGAATTGTGATCTCTGCAGGCGAGATTGTTTTCGGGCCTAAGGGTTAACTTTATATTCAATTCCACCACCTCACACCCTCCAATATGACATATTCCATTGTGGTATACTACGATAGGAGGAACGTTTGACATTAGGGGGTGGGTTTTTGGGTTTAGCCTGTTTAGCCCTCAACCCTAAGCACTTTCTTTTCAATTCTCCCTTTTTTGCTGCTGGACTTTTCAATTCCCCTGACAACCCTATACGGAGGGAGGTTAGGGGTTGGGATTCAGGTGCGGTGAGTGGGCTTTGAGCTACAGGCGGGGAAGTCGCTCATTTTGTCTGGCAATTATTTGGCAGAACAGCAACTTCAGGAGAAGCCGGTGACTAAATGTCTCAAACACGCATGTACCCCAAGCTCGGAAATGGCATGTTTTTTTGCGTGTTGTTTTTGCTTTCGGGGCGAGTGCTTGGGGTTGGGCTTTGCTTTTGTTACTTTATGGTGAGTCTAAGGATTCATTGCTTCAGGTTTCATGTTTTCGGAGATGCGGCAGGCCAGGATTCTGGGGTCTAGGATTGGATCTATAGATGATAGGACGATTAGGAGACAAGCGAGGGGAGCTTTCAAAATAGGGTCGTTGACCCTGAGGATATCAGAGGGTTGTAAGGAGATCCTGGAATCCCCTCATTTAGAATTCCATACAGGTTGCCTTGAGAAACTCGAATTTGCTGAGAATTTAGGATCCGACCTGTATCACCAGACCAAAAGCTCGGGGATACTGTCTAGGTCAAGATCTGGGGGTTTAGGTACTGGGTTTCTTACCTGAACCCCAGACCCTTAAACTGAGCCCCTCCACGATAAACCTCAAGCCTCACGCTTGAAAGGTAATCAGCTCCCCCCCCACCACCTGAAAATGAATACCTCCAAGATGTATACTAAGTGGAATACTATTCTAAGGGGGGAGGGGCTAGTACTAGGCGGCGGGGATTCAACCTGCCAAGCTGGTCTAACAAGTCCGTGGGCTAGTGTCTCAGCTTTCGGGGTTGCAATTGCAAATCCGGTTGGAGGAGTCTTAGGGCTCACTGTGTATGTATATTCAAAGAACTCATTGGGCTATCGCCAGAATTAGGATTTCCTGCAACATTATCAGCCCTATGATATTTTTTGCTTTATAAAGGACCTCCATACGGTTGGCAGCCACAGACGCGCAACACACAGAAATCACGAGAGCACTGCGGTCTGAGACCTTTTTCCGCAATCAATCCTGAAACTAGGGTGTGGATTTGACCCGTAGCTGGTAGACCCTGAAGAATTTCCCAGGCAAATTCGTCATATCCAAGTTCGAGACACAATGGATCCTAGAGCACACACCGGAATTCTGCTACTACATCCTCATCTGGAAAAACATAGCACTTGCGGGCACATCTTAGACATCAAATGTGGGGGGGCGGGGGGCAAGCTTCCGAGTCAATTCCTAGCATTATCATCTGCGAGCTCACTGGTGGTATGGGATCCGCCACCACCACACCCCATGTGGGCCCAAGTGCAAAGTGGCGGACTCCTGCAGGACGTGTGGTCGAATGCCTGGTCATGGATAGCCTTCATGCTAATTCCCCAGGCCATGAACGATGGATTTCAACACGTACCATGGTGCACTACCAGCCTCAGGTAACAGAAGCCGAAGGAAGTCCACAGCTCAGAGCTCTTGCAAATTACTCTGCAGGCATTTGCGCCCTGGTTGCAAGATATTACTACCTCCGGCTTGCGCACAAGGACGTTTCATGTCTTTTGCAGTCACAAACTCGCATCATCCTTAACCCAGACTCACTACGTTTATAACCGCACAACATCTGCCTATATTCTTCTAAGCAACTGACACCCACCGTTTTCGGCTGGTGCCCTGACGAGTCCAAATCGTTTTGATCATACAAGTTGGATTCGTTTGACCTGTTGGGTCCATGCTGATCACATTTACTGCAGACTCCCAACCTCGCACACCCCAAGCAAGACTAGCTTCAAGCACGCGGTCAGTCCGGAATCAGTGAATGCACTGCGCGCGTGACGCCATCTTCACCTTGCAGGGGGGGAAGCAGTGAGTATGAATGGCGGGCGGCTCTGCAGCAGGAGTAGTCGTGGTGGTTGTGGTGGCAGTGGCGGTGGAGGCGGTGGCGTGGGGGTGGCGGTGGCGGTGGTGGTACACATCAGCCCGCAGCACAAAGCCCTGAAACTCTTTGTATCTTCCTGCACCTGCGCGGTAATCGTGGCCAGAAAGGACAGCGCCTGGCGGAAGCAGCTTGGACCAGCTGCGGATGTCTGATGCACAGGACCTGGGATTGTGTTGAAGAAAATTCGGGTTTGCTTGCTGTTTGCAGTGTCCAGTGTTTCCTGAATATAGGGCTCCAATAGTGTGGAGAAAGTCTCACAAAGTCTTTGGAGCTGTCAGCTTGAACTCCTTCCATAAATCAACATATCTCCCTTGATGACTGTTCATCGAAACAAGTAGAAATCAGGGCACATTCGCACAAGTGAAGCTCGCTATGTTGCAGTGGGGGGTCCTTGGGTACTTATCATCGACAAGCAGCCAAACTCTTAAAACATCATCACAGATCATCATCACCCTGTGTAGGAACCTTGGACAGAGCACTCAGACAAGATCTTTCGACCCCCGCTCACACAGAGACCTTGTTTAATATAGGGCTGATTGGAAAGATGACAATTGCAGCACCCACCTCCAATAGACTTCACATGGCCCCAGTTCTCCTGGATGGTTCTTGAAATTGACAAACCAAGCTGGAGCAACCCTGCATGGAGGCACGCCGTCAGTAGGGGTGCATTTGCAAGGGCCTGACTAACCCTGTATTGAACCTCTGTTGTTCTTCTTGGAATCATGGAGAAATCATTCTTTGACAGCTTTACTGGTTCGTGAAATTGCACAAGTCCTGATGAGTTGGATCTTGTCGAGTGACTCGAAGTCATGCTCTCCATCGACAAAGACGAGGTTTGGCAACTGGGTTTGGGGGTTTGGGGACGGATGTTTTGGTGCTGCGGTCTACGCGGGACTAAGTCACTAAGTTGTTCGGCCTTGACTTTTTCAGGGCTGGAAAGTTGGTAAGTTCCCCGCTTTCACAGGCCTGGTTCTTAGTTTGTGGCTTTTGCGTCATAAAGTATTGCGCAACGCTTGCAGGTTTGGTCTTGCAGGCTTTGAGACTTATGACTTGTAGCTCGTTTAGACTTCCGGGCGTGTTCAGCTTAAGGGTGCTTGGGATTTGGGGGGTTGTGTGGGCTCGGGGTGGAAGGTGCTCAGGGCTTGGGTTTTACACTCTCCTGTGGCTGACATAGACTTCAGTCACTGAAAACAAGCTAGCCTGTGGCAGTGTAGAGTCTATGGCCCTGGACTGGGGTCCGACGCTATGTGACATGTAGATGAGATGCCACTTCTAGGGTTTGGGATAGGTAGACCCCCCACCCTGTAATAGTGGCATAATAGAAATATATGAGGACCCTAATATAGTCACTATCATCCCTTGTAGTCACTCTTACAGGGTGGGGTTCCACCTACGGTTTGGGGCTTCACAGGATCCAGGCTTTGTGCCGTCTGGGATTTGACAGTAGGATCCCAAGTGCAACTGCCACCCCTGTAAGCTCGCGAAGCCTAAATCCCCAAATCTGCTAAACACAGATCCTAAATAACCCTTTGTAGACCAAGAGACTGGGCAGCTCCTGTTCCAAATCCCCAGACTCTCACCTTTACTGCAATCCCCGCACCCTCAGCCATAATCTCCAAAACTAATCTCCACACCCCAAATATGTTAATCCAGACAAACCTCAGGCTCCACCTCAATCCCTAAACTCTCCTCCGGCCGATGGGTAGAAAAGTGCACTGGCTCTTTTGCAGACTGTCCATTTCTCCAAAAAGGAAGCCCCTTGAGACCCCACAGGAATAGCAGAAATTTTCAGCGGCATATAGGGGCCCACCTTAGGTCTGGAGTGCCCAAGCGTATGGGGAGAATTCGGACAAATCCCATTCAGGTACTATCTATCGTAGCAGCAAAGGCACGATACCGGGATTAGATTAGTGCATGAACGAACCCACCTGCTCCTCCCAGCTTAGGGTTTGGGGTTAGGGTTTCGGTTTCGGGTAACCCTAAATGCCAAACAGTGGGAGCTGGGTAGGCATATGACGAAAACACAGGTGTTTCTACGATAGTTCGTACAGGGGGCTCGAGGATGTAGAACATCCCCCCGCCCCTAATCTTACACATGCGCCCAATATACAAGTCTCTTATGGGGGAATATGTAGTATTAGGGGTGCAGGCTAGTAACATTTGTATGAAGCAATGATTTGGTTCTGGCTCAGGTTGCCCTACCTACAGTGGACACTAAAAATCCTGTGTGACCCCAAGTACCTTATACCTTAGGAATTATGGTGCTATAGTATACTAAGGTCATGCAGGATTATCAGTATCAACGTACTCACAATTTTGGCAAAGCCCCCATATTTGGTTGCCTTACCCAATAAGTTTGGCCTTCTGCAGGTCCCATCTGGCCGCCACTGCAGCCGAATCCTTGCAGAAACTCAGAGGAACCTTCTTTCAGAAGGCATCTTATTAAAGGCTTCTTCCCCCCACCCGCTCGGAATGCATATTCAAAGCACAGCACGAATCATATGTTCGGGAATGTTTGTCATTAGGGGTTAGGGGGTCGAGGTTGGAACTCGTTAAGGAGTTGATTCTGATACAGCCGCAGTCAAGGAGGTCACCTGAAACCTCAACGAGTTGGAGAAGAATGACGACCTTATTTCAGGGAGTGCCCTGTATCTTGAGATGAAAATGTGCGTTTCTGGGGGTCCCGATAACCCCCAAAATAATCACAGCAATTACACCAAAGTTGGCGAATCAATTGGAAGAGAACATAGACAAATAAATGGACTGGAATTGTATAGTGGTTCATGATCCAGGCAATGCGGAAGTTTCAGCTCGATACCCAGATGTACAGATAGTACATAGGGTTTATATTGGGATATGCAGGGGGACTGGAAAAGAAAATGGAAACTGCTTAGGATTTGGGGTCAAGAAGCTGCCTTTGAAGCGGCCCCATCAATTCCATTTCCAAACGTGAGCATGCGGGGTGGCTGTCAAACCTGATCCCTTTTTCGGGCTCTCTAGATCTTAAGGGCCGGATAGTAGCGACCCCCGAGACAAGCCATAATTTTGACAACCTACCATCTGCTTTCTGCTCTCAAGGTCTGACTCAGTGACTTTGCAATCTGTTCCCTCAATAGCAAGCAATCCCTCCTGCACAACAATTAAAGTTTCTTTCAGGGGCTGGACAATCAAAACCTGAGGTGTTGATAGGCATTGCTTTCCTATTGCAGGCTTCCAGCGTCTGAGAGACTCTGAGGGGGAAGTCCTTCGCTACACGCTGCCTAGATCTTAGTTCTTCCGCCCCTAAACCCTAAACCCTAGGCGGATCAGGGTCTAGGGGATTTATGGTTTGAAGCGTTTGGGGTTTAGTCCCCTGGATCGCAAACAAGATGCCGCTAGCTCCGGAGCGCTAGGCTCAACATTACATAGCCGCCCACTCCTCAATAGTTTATCGCATATGCACCCGGGCACCCCCGTAATAATTAATCGTAAATGATAGTATATACCCCCCCAAAAAAGCTTATTTACCGACCCCTACCCTTGGCGCCAGTGATTTCTGCAAGTTCACATATATACTGCTCATTTTCAGCGGTTCCAGGAAAATTTGGGGCAAGGGATGTCCATCCAAGCATGCTTTTTCACATCTGAGCCTACTGCCCTTGGGCTAAAAACAACACGATTCCTCCATAGCGGCTAAAGCATCGCGAGCCGAAGATTTCCAGGGGACTCCACTCACATGCAGTTTAGAAATAGTGAGCCCAATATAGCCTCCCACTTACTGTAGTCCTTGTTATGAGGCAGCTCAAAAAAGGGAATCCTAAATTCTTGGAAGCCCCCACATGGATGGCAGCCCACATCAATTGTTGAAGGCGGGCAGGTTGATGCCCCCCCATGCCTGAACACAAAAATCCGCTTACAGTATGGGATCCTATTCCTTGTTTGGGGGAGGGGGAATAAGGGGGTGTAGTATAGGATCCCATGACTTACCACGACCCGTCCCGCCTCTCTTCGGAGACGCGCGCGAGCAGGAAAGCGCTCAAACCGTGCAAGGGCTTCACCTGGGACGACCGGAGGGCAAGGTAGTTTAGTTGGGGTTAGGGTTAAGGGTTTAGTTGGGGTTGGATATAATACGCAAATAATGGAGAACCAAATGGAATAGAGCATGAAAAGTGAAGTGCACACTGGCATTCTAGAGCAGGGGCTCTTTCTTGTTCCTAACATGAACTCCTCCATGCTTAAGCAACCAGCCAAGTGACCAGACTTGGTCTGAGGATCACCAAGCCCTTTGGACTTAGGTTTCTGGAGTCTGGGGAGGTTGTCGAAATCATGGGGGGGCGTCTCAAACCCGGGGAGAGTTTAGGGGATTTGAGGCTTTCTGCAACGAATGTAGCTGGGAATTTTTCACATTGAAAAAACGTGCCCTTCAGGATACACAACCCTAATTTAACCCCAATATAATTCCAACATAATCCCAATATAACCCCAATATAGCCCCAATATAAATGCATCTGATCAGGATGGCCCGACTTTGAGGCACCCTCAGGGCCGTGAGGTGTAGGGAACAGCTTCAACTCGGCTACCTGGAGACTACTGTAGGTGCATTGTGGGAATACGGTATACTTCCAAGTTCCGACGTCTCCCAGGGACAAGCCTCATGAGTCCAGCAAAACACCAAAAAAGAACGTGTGCCAGAATCAATTCCTGAAAGTGATCAAGCTTTCCCAAAAGCGACAACACCTCCCCGCGACATGCACAATAGCCTCGGGACATAATCAAAACGGAGCCAAACTTCAACCCCTCTACAACCACAATACGATGTCTTCCAAGTCCTACATCCACAAATCGAGTATAAAGCTACGATCAATTTTAACCCCACAGGACCTAAACCTTAAAACCTTCCTCGAGTGGGCTGAAGGCGTCTTCCCCGCCCATCTTGTCCTGACGTTCGCTGCTCCTGGCACCCAGAATAGTAGTTTTCATTTTCTTTTCCATTATCCCATATATACCCCATATTCTATCTACCTAAGGTGGACTATAACCCCAATACATACCCTATTACAATATAGTAGTTTCCATTTTCTTTTCCATTATCCCAATATGACCCCAATATACAACCCCTGGGCTCCCTGGTACTGCGCAAGCTCAGGGATGCTGTGGGGTGCTCAGGGGCTTCCAGGTTGTGGGGGTCCCCATTGGTTTAGGGTTTAGGGTTTAAGGATATATTTGGGGTTATATTGGGCATAATGGAAAAGAAAATGGAAACCCTAGGTCCCTTTAAAGGGGTATATAGGGGTTATATCGGGATAATGGAAAAGAAAATGGAAACTACTATTTAGGGTTTAGGCTTTATGTTTCAGGGTTTGGATTTATAAGTTTTGTGTGTCCTGTGCGAGAAGGGTGCTTAGCATTCGGGAGCGACTCTGTCAACCAACAGCTGCACGTATTGCACTTACCTTTGTTGTGGTTGCACTGCTAGAGCAGGGTCTGATCGGTTTAGGGTTGCATGCGAATTCGGATTGCTCTTACTATCATAATTGCCATGACTTTATTTTCATCACACAATATTGGGTCCTGGCCAAACTTTACAAGAAATTTGAGCAACCCATCAATCAGAATGACTCTTTAAGCGTGAAGATTACAACAGCAAGGACCGACTTGATAGGGAGCCATGTTGACACCGTTAAGCGATGGCATCAGACCGCCGTCTCTTTGGAGCCCTCAAAAACAGGAGCCCATGAAGATCAGAGGATGAGAGGGGGTGAAGATCAGAGAGGCACATATCTAGATCCAGTCTTGAGAAATGGGGGCTTGTCAAAACTCAGGGGTCCCTGAACCCCCGTAATTTCAGCATCTACATTGTCACCCGTATTATAGAATCTACCAAATCCCTCAAAGCAGTCTCCTAGGGCTGCTTCTGCGGCTGCTTTGTCTTAAGGAGGCCTTCAAGAACATCTGCGTTAAGGATGCTCCACTTCAGCAGTGCTTATTGTGATTGCAGCAAGTCAGGCTATGTTATATTACCTTCTTCCGAAATACTAAACCCCCAAAAAAGTCTTACTCTGGCACTGCAGGATCCTCAATATAATGCTACTCCATTTGGCTGCTCACCTAAATTGGACGCCCCAGTATGGATCCCAAAATAGTATTATCCTTGTTATGAGGACCCCCCCCCTCCCTCCAAAAAAAAAAAGGTACCGCTACTGTTATCCCTAAACCCTAAATACCCTATATATCCCCTTCAAGGCTACCCAGCATTCTGCCTCTGCTGGTTGTAGTAGCCAGGGTAAGGGTCCACACCCAACCTTCGGCCCACGCTGGGACCCAGGATTTTTACAAGCCTGCCTGCCTATCTACGCTGTAGTACGGCTTGACGGTCTATACTAGGGGCCATATTCAGGGCTTCATGTGTTTGTTATTCTTAATGTTATCCAACTGCTACAGGGTGGGGGCAGTACCCAAAGTACGGCTGAATGGGCAGGCTTACTTTAAAAGTATTCTTGCCTGGCGGATAAACTTGCTGGAACACTGGCAGGGACAGTACTTCTGCTGTTCTGGACATGTTGGATGTTTGGGAGCTTCCGGGGATGAGTTTCTAAGTTTGTCTCAGGCTTGCGCATCCCTCCAGTACGCCGTGGACTCTGATGGCAGGCACGGTACTTTTGCTGTTCTGGACATACTGGAAGACGACTACTTTGCGGGATGAATTTCGAAGCTCATCCCCAATTTGCCCACCTCTCTGGCTGCGGTGGAAACCGAATCGACTGAAACTCAGAGAATGGCTTTCCTCGTAGAACTAGAGCGCTTAAACAACTTGAACTGCTGAAAGGCACACACCCCAGAAAACCTATACCGTGACAACCATAAGCCCTAACACACCTGTAACCCTAAGACTCCTAAACCTTAAAGCCCTAAATCCTAAAACCCCGACGGCGACAGACCCCAAATCCTAAAAGCCCTAAGACCTGAAACCCCTAAAGCCTAAACACGAGCTAAACCGTGAAAACCAGCATATGTCTGCACATGCAAAACTGGGCAAACCGTTTCTGGCGTACTCCTTCTAGCCACGCCCTTCTTTTGCGGCAGATTTTTGCCAGCGGCCCATTCTTCGCACAGACTTGCGCAACAACCATCGCATGAGAGATTCTTATTAAATAAACTGACTAGGAAGTACTGCAGCCCCTACGTGTAACAATAGGGTTGCCTAGAAGAGACCACCCAAAAATCTCAAACCACATGGCGCAGGGGAGCTATGTACAGCTTGAGAGGCCTTCAACAAATCCAACAAAACATGTCTCCAACGAATCACCCACCACAAAGGTTAGGGCCGGAGGGTGTCTGGGATAAAGTGGTATTGGGCTTGGGGTTCTGGGGTTTCCAAAGCCCTAAACACTAAACCCCTAAACGCTAAATCCCTCAACCCCTGATCCCTAAATCCCTAAAGTCTAAGCCCCTGAACCCCTAAACCCTAAATCCCTAAACCCCTAAGCTCTGAACCTGTCTAAACCTCCGAGCAGCAAGGTGAGGTTCGGCATGGCGTCCAGCAGGAATTCTGAAGTCTGGCCTTCTTTGGCAGAAGAATTAGGTTCTAGGGCTTTAGTAGAATGAGTTTAGGGTTTAGTGCTTTAGTGGTTTGAGTTTTTCTTTCAGGGCTTTAGTGGAATGAGTTTAGGGTTTAGGGTATAGGGGAATGAATTGAGGGTTTGGGGTATGGGGACGTTTAGGGCTAAGGGAAATGAATGCAAAAAAGGAGAGCAGGAACGATAGGAATGTTTTGTCTGTGGTAGTTTGCTTTAATGGCGACGGTCCTTATATCAGAGTTCTTATCAGCAAGCACTTGATCAATGGCGTGAGCAAGAACCTCTGAATGAGCGCAAGGATTCAGGAATCAAAGCGCACAAGAAACAAATGGTTATTTGGGGAATCTTTGCTTCAGATCTATTAATTCCCCACCCTAACTTGGAGGTAGAAGAGCGATGAGAACAAGAAAGCCGATGACAAAGCGGTTGGCCCTCTGAAAAACAACTTTCCTCCCCAGTGTCATCGGTTGTATAAAGGTTTTCAACATAGTGGTGCCCTTGAGCCCCAAGAGGGATTGCAGAGGACATTTTTGAGGATCAAGCAGGGATGGCCCTTGAACAATTCTTTCAACCAAAGGCCCGGAATCGTGTTCCAGAACAAATCGGTAGAGGGGAGCCCTTTACAAAGATACGAGCGAAAACCCATACTTTTGAAGCCGCGCAGGCGTCCCACTAAAACGCCTAGTGTGAACGCCTAGCAAACAGGACATAAGCCCTGAACAATCCCCGTGTTTTGGAGATGGATGTGGTTTTGAGGACTTTTTGTCCACAGAGCATTGCAAGTGTCCTGTCAGCGCCACGGTCGCTTTGCCTTGCCTTTCCAACTTCGAGCCTGGCCCTTACCAGTACTGACGTAGCCCTTACCAGTACTGACGTAAACGACTGGCACTTCCCGGAGGCAGCGGACTTCGGAGTTGAGCCATTCATTGGTAGCCTCCCTCAGTAGTTGAACGACTTCTTCGTGGCCTTCCTGCTTGGCAATGAATATCGGCGTTGCGCCGCCGCTGGTGGCTCTGTCCTTGTCAGCCTTGAAGTCCAGCAGTAGCCGAACCACATCCGCGTGACCTTTCTGTGAGGCCAAGAACATCGGGGTTACACCACGTCTGCTGGCCTTGTCCTTGTCAGCCTTGCTCTCCAGCAGCAGCCGGACGACTTCCAAGTGGCCTGCCTTGATGGCAGTGGACGGCATTAAAGGCAGCTCTACAGTCTTCCCATTTGGGCTACAGTGTGCGTGGAGTAACTGAGGAACAAACACACAGCATTTCCCAAAATCAGTCCAGTCTCCGCGGATGCCATCGAAATCCTTACAGGTTGTTCGCAGAGCAACAAAAATGGAATGAATATGGAAAGTTATATGTTATTTGGGGGGTTAAAAGTTACAGGAGCTACTGCAAGAGTCGGCGTTCTTTCCAAGAAGTCCACCTTGTCCTTGTCAATCTCTGCCTGAAGTAACAGCCGGACGACATCTGCGTGGCCATTTGCAGCTGCAGCACATATCCTTAGTCCATGTGTTGACATGAAGGATGTTAATCGACAATTCTGATGGACAAACTCCTGCATGAACCTAAATTCCTAGAAACTTGCCGGCCCTAGTTTACCTAAGGTCATGCTGGATCTTGTCAACAGCAACTTCTCAGTATGGAAAAACCCTGCATAATATATCTCCAACGCAAACCTGGACTTTTCTCAAAATTAGGGTCCGCTTCCAGCTCCTATATGACAGTGATACATGGTAACTTCAAGGGGGGCCTAATCTAGACCACGAAAATACTACAATCCTTAATCTGGGAACCCCCAAAAAACCCCACTGAGGTTCGGAACCCTGCACAGGGTTTTGGCAGTATTCCGTGACCCACAGAAGCCCTCTGTTTGAATTCTTCTCGGATCCTCTTGCCAGACCTTTGAAAGTGCGCGTTGGCTCAAGAAGGTTTGTTACACACCTGGGCGGTTTTTGTTTGTGGGTTCAGGGTTCAGAGAAGAGGGTTTAAGATTTTGTGCTAGTATAACTGCCCACCTAGCATCGGAGTTTTACCGCCAGGGCTTTCCCAGTCCTTGTCTGCACAGGCTTCGAGCAGCATGCGGACAGCTTCTGAAGAGCCAGAATCCGCTGCAAGGAACCTAAGGCTGCAAAGTTCGCATGGCATGGATGGGCTTAGATTTGGGATTTGGAGGGCCATGGGGTTTAGACGGCCCGGAGACTTGAACTTGCTGATGTTCACCACATAGCATGTAAGGTTGGTGGTACATCAGTGTGATGCATCGGTGGAAGTAGCTCGTATATTGGCAATGCCTGTGGAAGCTTGCATTCACTGTTATTACGAGGAGGCTTTCATGGTTCCCAGTGCCTGTAAGGAACAGGCAGTTGTAGCTATCAAGCTCCACGTTGGGATCTTGTGGTCGCTGTAGCAGCTGCTTCAGTACTTCAATGTCATTCCAGCCTGCAGCGAAATGCAGTTTGCGGATTTGGTCCTGGGAGCTTGGGCTGTAGGGCTGCAAGACCAGCTGGACATCTGCTGGCCCATTCAGCACAGCATCGTCTGACAAGATCTGGCCATCCGCATCCAGCAGCCGCTGCTTGAACCGCGGCTGCCCAGAGAGACCCTGCAGGTGGCGCTTGAGGTCCAAAGCCCGCACATGCTCAACAGCACCCGTCACCTCGACAAACTCCTGAAACGGAATTGCCAAAGCTTCTTTACCCGAAGCCATATGCACTCGCAGCATCCTCTTTGTATGCAGGGAGCCCAGGGCATACTATGATGACTGGCTGCTGGTGATAGCAGGCACGGCGTTCATAGATTCTTGTAGGACTTCAGGGTTTAGGTGGAGTTTGTGCTTGTAAGCAGTGGCTTCTAGGGTGCTTTGTCTGATCGACGACTGGTATATACATCTGAATAAGGGACGGCGTGGTTGCGCCCGGTAATTTCAAGCATAGGAACAGGATGCAGGGATTAGTCTGTGTCAACGGCAAAAGGTGAAAAGCCTAGAGTGGATGCCCTTCAAAAAGAACAGGAGGTTACGGCAGTTCCCTGCCTCTGGCACACCCCCAAACCTCACATGGGCTAGTCTAAAATGTGTAGGTTAAACATCATTCAACCCTTGCACAACGCTGGGCCGAGGTATGATTGTAATTTCAGATACTCTATCAAGCATTAGGCAACTACAGTGATTTGGGCACTGCAAAGCCAACAGTCATGTTCAAACCCACTGCCATGGGTTGCCCCACCCAAAGTTAACATGGAACCCGACAAGAGCCCTAGTAAGATTAGAGCCCCTTTAGAGGGGAACGACGTGGGTTTCCACGCCAGCTTGGGGAGGGTATACCCTACACCCTAGCCCCCATATGACCTTAGTTTCCATTTCATGTTCCACTTGGTTTTCCATTTGATTCTCCATTTTGGGAGGTTGCTTCCCTGTACCCTAAACCATGACTAGTAATTAGCTTCCATTTTCTGCCATTCCGCAATACCCCTATATAGAGCCCCTGCATCTTCCGTAGAGGAACCCTCTACACAAACCCGCCGGGCCTGCATCTACGCCCACCTCCACCATGAGGGGGCCCTCCGCCTCAAACTCCTCCAAAAGGTAGAGAAGCACCTTGGTTTAGGGTCTAAACCCTAAACCCTACACTACCTTTACGGAAGCCCAATCTCCAAGGGGCTAGGCTTGAAGGGGGATCCCAAACTTGATGCGGGATCTTTTCACGGATTTTTTTGGGGGTACGGTTTCTAAGTGCTTGTAGGTATCGTGGACATGCTACACCTAGAAGAACCCAAAGCCCTACCTAAACACGGCAATCCCTGAACCCCTGTTCCTCCGTGATGGGCGAAACCTACAGGATGGCAGCGTCTGAACTTGCAAATAGTCGTTCCTAATTACGATCCATGAATCTGAAATACCTGAAAACACAAGGAAAATGTCACAGCACTGAACATGGTAGGTGCTGTTATTCTCCCGCTCCACACACTGGCAAAGCCCTGAGTTACAAAGCCGGAATGCTTAGCACTAAATCCTAGACTTTGCACTCGCCACTCTAAACACCCAACCACGAACTCCACAATGTAGTGGCCCGAATTACTACCCATATTATTTAGAGGTCTAGTGGAGCCTCATGATATGTCTATACAAGAAATATAAGACAACAATACTGGCAATTATTGAGGGTTCAACCTGCAGGCCTAAATCCTAGAGCCTCCGGACCTCTGAAGGGCTAGCTTTGAAGAGGACTTCGCGCGGGATGATGGCGGGGACCTTCTCCGTTGAAAGCTTAGGGATTGATATGTGGAGGGGTAGGCCCCTCAGAAAGTATGTAGGTACACAATTTCCTTAAGTCTTGTACTACAGTGTTTAGCTCTACGTATCTGGGGGGGGGTAGTCAAAGACATTGGCCGATTGGGGCTTCTGGTTGTGGGGCGTCTTGGAGTGTACGGGCGTGGGTTTTGGATGTCCAGAACACTACTATGAATCTGTAGGAAGTTAATCATGTGCTGCAAGGTTTGCTGGAAGATCCAAGGGGGTGAAACCCTTGACCCTAAACGGAAGATGTAAGGAGTCTGGGCCCAACTAGCAGAGACCTACATGCGGGGTTTCTCAAGCTTGGCGGCAATTTGTGACCCTGGTGACCCTAGCGAGGGTTCCACAGCAACTATGGGCAAGTTCAACAAAACAACATTAGCAAACAATTTTTCAGGTTTCTCAGGTTTGAAGCCAAGGGGGTTGCCATGCAAGGGTTTGGTGGGATATTGCCACGGGCACAACATCCTTTTGTATGCCTGTAAACCGCTAGTCTCATTTAATTTTCCATTTGGTTCTCCATTGCTGGGAGAAAACCCCACATATATATATCCCTCCGTAAATTTTTCAAAGCCCTACCACCTAAACCCTGAAGGCACGAATGGTGGCCACAAAAAAAAAACCTGCAGCGTTTGGGAATTCAGGGTAGAACACCTGGTAGTCTCCATAAATAAGAGGAACCGAATATAGACACCAATATACAATAGTCCTCATCAAAAGGACGCCCCAAAAAGCATACCTAATTCTGGGGAACCCCTACTACCCATAAATCCCTATATAATCTCAGTTTCCATTTCACTTTCCATTTGCTTTTCCTCGTTTGATTCTCCGTGGTACGGGATAATATCAACCCCTAAAGAGTAGCTTCCATTCTCTTTTCCATTCCCCTATATCCCTACATATCCCTACATACCCCTTAGAAAAACCGTAAATCATGTGTAATAGCGACTTGTATGGCTCAGACATTGAAAGTTGGGAGTATTAGGGTCGCGGAGTCCTGCCATATAGGGATTACGGTTTAGGGTCTAGGGCTAAGGTTTAGGGTTATAGAGAAGGCGTCATTTGGCTTTTGGTTTGTGGGTTTAGGGTCTGTGGTTCATGACGTCAGCATTTGGGTAATGGGGCAGCTTCCAGAATCTAAAGAGAAGAGCACATCTTCACTGCATTCAATGGATAGTGTACATCAATGATACTAGGATTATCAAGAAGAACAGCTTTCCTAGTTACTAGTCATCATCAAAGGCCTGATACAAACCCCGGAAACGCCGATCTCCATACCCTCCTCCCCCAGACACTAAGCCCCCTACACCCAAACACAAACCCAACATCATATAGGATGGGCCGCCATAAAGAGCCTGCAAGAAGAGGAAGGCGTCTCTGTACAAGGGCCATTAAGTCATATAGGAATAACCGTCCCGAATACCCAGAATCATGCCTCCCATTCTGCCAAATGGCAGGGAGCAATCTAGCGGGACCTGTTAGGATACCCTCATGACAAGGTGCAAGGCATGTAGAAGCCTCGAAGCAGCTTCAAGTAGGCAACAGGTACAACACTCCATGCACAAAGAAGCTTTAACTCTGTGTACTGGGCGTTGGGGTGATGCTAATTCTGCGTTTCATTACTCTGAACTCTATAGTCCCGCTAAAGTAAATAAAATATATGACTTTGGGCATATTCTAATAATAAGATCCCCATATACCCCATATCTACTTAAGGGGGACTATACTCTGAACTCTAATCACTAAACTCTCGACCCGATTGGCCAGCCTGGGCGGTGGTCGCTGCAGCGCAGCTGTCCACAAGCCTAAGTATAGTCCCCCTTAAGTAGATAGAATAATCCCCTATTATCCCCCTATAATGGAGAATCAATTAGAAAAGAACATGGAAAGTGAAATGGAAACTAGGGGTATAGTCCCCCTTAAATAGATAGAATATGGGGGGGTAATATGGGATAATGGCAAAGAAAATGAAAACTACTATTTAGGGTTTAGGGTTTACTGTTTTGGGGAAATAGTCCCCTTTGAGTAGATGGAATATGGGGTATATGGGGATCTCGTTATAATGTACCCAAAGTCATATTCTATTTACTCAAGGGGGGGCTATAGGTCAAGGGACACGCATTTTATAAGTTGTCACGGCGAATCTGGATGCGACAGCCTGGGATGCTATTGTGGACTGAGGAAATAAGACACCACCATATACCATCTACTGCAGGAATTGCAGTCTTCTGGGATCCTGAGTGCTGAAAGATATCCGCCATCCACCGTCTAAGGGAAGCTGAGTCTTTGCGTGAAATTGGGATTCGAGATGAAGTTGTTCTCCAAAGCTCTCCATCCTAGCTGCTTTTTCAAGCCGTGTCAAGCCTCCAGATGCCTCAGCTTTTTGACTCTTTGAAAAGCGCAGCCTTCTTTCAAGGGTAAAACGTGACGATAAGGCACTTCGTCGGGTGCTCAGTCTCCTGGAATCCCTACGGCCCTGCCTTCTGCAACTCTCATGCAATTCACCGTCCGAAGCCCGGTTAGACTCCGCACATACTCAGGGGGCACGCGCATCGCACTGCAGGCACGGTATCAGTCCCAGCGTCCCGGTACTATAGGGCTCATTTAATGGGGAGGGTAAGCAAGAGCTTGTAGCATAGGATCCCACGAGTACTACCTGTACCTTCTTCAGAAGATAGAATATCTTGTATTTTCGTTTTCCATACCCCCTATATACCCCTTTAACAATTACGGGGAGGGCAATAAACCCTAAACCCTAAACCAGTGAATCCCTCTTTGGCAGCGAGCGGCCATGGCCAGATCGACTGAAGCCGGGCGATTCCCATGAAAGCACCTACCCAGGGTTCAGAGCTTTTGCTTTTGTTGTAGAGCTTTGGGGTTCCAGGGTTTAGGACTTTAGAGTTTCTAGGCTTTGGGATTTTAGCGTTTAGGCGGTTTTGTGTTCTCCAGGGTTTAGGGTTTTAGGGTTTAAGGTTTCAGGGTTTGGCATTCATGGCTAGCCCGATACTCTTTAATCAAGGAATTTTGCCTTAAATCATATTCGGGACCCTCGTAGAATTCACGGTATGTTCTTTGAGTCTGTGGTTCACAGTTTGAGGTTGGCAAATTTAGGGTTTTAAGACAGAGTATAGAGGACCCCGTATCCCCTTGATATTTTCCAAGCAACAAGCAAATACCATTTAAACCGCCGCCACCCCAAAGTTAAGCTCAATGTAGCCCCATCCTCACAGGAACGTGGCTTCCAAGCTACGGGTGAAGGAAAGTACACCTCCCCCATCCAACCTTGGCAGATCTTTCAGAATTGCAGAAGGATTTTCTCAGACACGGAAAGGTACATACTTACATACGGGCATATGGAGGTATATAGGCATGCTGGGTATCCGGGGGTATATAGGAGTATGTAGCGGGATATAGGGGGGTATATGGGAATGTATCGGGGTAAATATGGGGATATAGGCGTCCAGATCAGAGTTTCCACTTTTGTTTGAACGTGCGCTAAAGCGCAACGTTGGCATTTTCCCAGATGTCAGCAATAGTATAATAAGTAGTTCACGGCAGTATACACACAACACCAAGCCCAAAACCCTAGTGGATGGTCAGTTGTCACAATTGTGGTCCCTTGTGCAAAAGTGGGGCCTCGCATGCTCAAGCCACCCAGAACAAGGGCTCCGAAAAGGAGCCATGCAATGGCGGAAGTCACCTACAGACCAATCTTATCTCTATCAGACACCATAGACATCCAGTTTCCGTTTTCTTTTCTATTCTCCATTGTTGGTGACAATCTTCCTAAACCCTGAACGATATACCTCCCTATATTACGCCTGTATATCCCTAATGGTTCTTTGGTGCCCTGCTGCCTCCGATGACGTCGAGCTGAGACCTACCCTCACAACGAAGTTCGGCCCTCGGTTATGCAGTGTTTACCAGGATGTACAGGGTTACTTAGGGATCTATAGGGGTACATAGATATGTTCGAGTAGAATGATTTCAGAACCTGAAATTATGCCAATTTGAGGCTGTTGTCTAATAAGCTGCCAAATAAGGCGATGTTGGGTGAGCTCGCTATGATTTGCTCAGGATTGCTCAGGTATATACATAGGGAGTATTTTGGGACATAGTAATTGCCGTAGTGGTACTAAGAATAATGAGCATAGTAATATGATAATTGTAACAATAGTAACATACAAGGGTATATCCGGCTCAGGGCTTGGATAAAAATTCGAGGCATTACCCCCAGAATGGAAAGTGTTAGGAACAGTTCCCGTAAACTCCAATTGCTTGCAGTTTTCTGGTTTATACTGATGAAGGAGGGAGTAATTGTCACTAAGCTGTAGGGGATCCAGGTTACAATTAGAGTCTAGGGCCTAGGGCTTCGGAAACTTTAGGGTTCTTAGGTCTGTTCCTTGAGGTACCATTCACCAAAGCCCCTTGTGTAAAGTGTAAACGCCAAACCTCAAGCTCCTTCCGCGCTTCCGGTTGGGATATAGTTGTACTGGGATGAGGAGGTGTTCAAACGGCTGGAGAAATGCTTAGAATGTAAAAAGTGTCTTGGTTGTTACTGAAACCTTTATGCCACTTAACTATTTGCTGTGGGCTACCTGGAGCTAATAGCCTGCAATGAGCTTTGCCCATGCAAACATGATGTCTCAACAAAGGGATTGAGAAAATAACGAGCCTTGCGGAATGAAGTTACGAGTACCACGTTCAGGTACAGAAGGTTGTAGGATTTGGGGCCTTCGCCTTTCAACTCAGTATTTGCTGCTCATCCAGCAGTCTTGCATCTTCTTGTAGAATCACTTCCAAGTTGCAGTTCTAGCCACATAGACTCAGACTGCTTTGACTTCTGCTGGGCTATAGCCCTCAAGAAGCAGACAAGATTTGGGGGTGAAGGGAATTCGGTCATGTTTGGGTTTCATCTAGCTGTATGAGCCAGGGGAGGGGGCCTTGGGCCCTCTAATGAAACCTTGTAGAAAAGTCGAGGGTATGCAAAACCACATAGGAGCCACGAACCCGAATGCAGACACGTGTCACGTACATGCTATGATAACAACCGCACAAGCGAAACCACTTAGTAGACTTAGGTCCGGGGTCATCCCTTTCTCCTCTTTCTCCTCCTCTCTCTCTTTTCTCCTCTCT
>CAJNIZ010043860.1:67699-87346 GCA_905231905.1 Symbiodinium pilosum
TTTGGAACGCTAAGCGTAAAAAGTGACGACAGTTCTGCGTTTCGCGACGATTTGCGACTCACGACGATGCGCGACACTCTCCGACACTCGCGAACGCTTGCGAACGCTTGCGAACGCTTGCGGACGCTTGCGGACGCTTGGCGAACATGAACGCAACGACCTCGCGTCGCCTCCTGGACCCCTGGACCCCAACTTTAAAACGGGAACCCTTCTGCTACGCATTCGGGAACAACAGACAAGCCTCGGGCGGGAGAGAGCAAGCACATGATCGAATCTTGGCACGGGCAAACTGGGCGATCTGCTAGCGGCAGTAGGTCGGACCTGCCCATTTCCCCTCAAGACATTACGCGCGCGCACGCACACGGGGGCGGGGTGAAAAGGTCACGGGGCCCCAATTGAAAAAAGGGCATCCCCTTTCCAGAATCCCCCCCTCGCCCCTCGTCTCGCCCTCCTTTGCTCGCTCTAAACTTCCAACCTGTTCTTTGGGCCTATCTTGCGACCTAGCCCGCGTCCCTGGAGTCATCTGTGATCCAACCCTACAAGCCCGGTTGAGAAACATCTTCGGGCCCCTACGCAGATGTGGAATACTCCATGGACTTCTTCCCAAACTTTGTAGAACTAGGTGGGCATATTGCGGAACACAGTTGTTGGGATCTTGCGCGTTGTAGAAAATCGGTTCCAAACCCGCCCAACCTTCATGATTAGTTTGTTCTGTTGAGGGCGAGGATGTTACAACTAACAACAACTCCATATCCTTCCTGGGGTTCAGTATCATTCACCCAACATTATGCTGCGTCATGATCATGATGAGCACTGCAGAACGACCTCTGCTCAGGGCAGGTAATTCTTGCTCATGAACATGAAACTTTGACAAGACAGATCCGCCGTGACCATCAAGGCATCCCCGGTCCCAGAAACCCTGAAACCTTTGATCAGGACCTTGAAGACTGGGTTGGCCCCTAAAACCCGTTGAAAAATATTAGTATGCAGGGTCCCTTATTAAAGCCATTAGGGAATATATCAAATATCCCAGGGGCCTACCCAGAAGCTTATGTCAAACACTTCAGAAGCATCATATCTGTTGGTGAGAAACGCTTACATCATCATCGGAAAAACCACTGGCCAAGGCGCTGCCAGTCCAGCGCATACAACAACTCCTCACCAACCTTCAAATGGATTTGTTGGTCTGTAGGGCTTGAGATAGCTTCTACGATTTCGCTGTACCTTACCCGAAGCATACCGCGGATTGTATGTGGTCTGCCTGGCTTACATTTACACGAGTGTGCCTGGGCTAGGGTGGCCACAGGATCTGGGTTAAGAAGAGAGTGCATTAAGGTTTGTTAGTAAGCTTGGCAAGCCTTAATGCAGTATTGCATGCCAGCCTAGAACCAGTTAGCAATCCCAGACTCTCAGAAGTCATTTGTTCTGTAACACCAACCAGCCAACCGGGCCATAAAACTGAAACTCCCGCACCCCCAACCTGAGCCCCGAGATCAGATAAGAAAACCCCAAACCTACTCACGAAACTCAACACAAACATCCAAACATCCGTCAGTCAGTGTAGAAATTTCTTGTACTAAGGGTGGAGAAACCCTGAGCCCTAAACCATTCTCTTCCTAAAGCTCTTCCCTGCCTGGTGCATCCACAGGAAGGCTACTCCTCCTGCAGGGTGCTTGCCATTCATTCTTTCACTTGGTTGACTTCCGGAGGTTAGAGGCAGGAGATGCTGTAGAAGTTTAAGCCTTGAGTCTAGTGATACTTGACGGTTTAAGTGTAGTAGTAAGTAGTAGTGTCATGAGTATAACATGGTAGTCGTAGATGGAGAAGTAACCATCATTCTTCACGCTACGGCCCCGTGACGTTCATGAGGCTCTCTCGCTCTTAGGGTGAGGTGATGTTTCGACGGTATGGCACAGTTGCAGATTTCAGGGCTTCGGGGATTCTCAGAGACCTTAACCTGCAGTCACTCGAGTTGCTCAGAAGGGGGAAGAGCCACCATGATGTTCAAATATCTGGGTCTGGCCTGCCTCCAGCGCAGGGCCAGCATCAACATGGGGCTTCATTCACAGAAGATGCCTTTGTCCTTTCCATGCCCCCCTTGCGGAGTGGAGCTCCCAGTGCAGGCAAACCATGAAGTTCATGAGTTATTGGCATCCCTTCTGTAGCCCCAGTCTTGAACGCAAGCTGCGACATGGAAGGCCCCAAGCCAAGAAGTACTTCCGATAGAACGCGCGGAAAGTAAATCCTCAAGGTATATATATATATGTATATATATAATAGTTTCCATGTTCTTTTCCACGATCCCTATATAACCCCAATAGTACCCCATATAACCCCAGTATAATGCTACCACGACAACGTCGCCACTCCTGGTCCGGTCTGTTCGTAGCCACCAAAGTCGACGGTACCGTTCCTGTAAGGATTAGTGTTCCCTAAACCCTAAACCCTAGGGTTTGAGGGTTTGAGGGTTTTAGGGTCTCTCGAGCTACCTTACGTGCTCCTTCAATGGGGCAATGTTACCTCCTTCTCACACCTACACAAATCTGTGCTAAGATCCAGGCCGAAATCGAACTTTTGAGAGTCAGACTTCTTTTGTACACATATACGCCTCTGAAGCTGTCCCTTTGGGATTTGGGTCAGCTTGGGATCTTCCGTGAGATGCCGGTCTCGTTTCCTAGGGGGATGAGATATAAAGGAAACTATGATCAATCCTCTAAAGCGTACAGTATTCACAGTACTCCCTAACTCCCGACAAAGGCATTGGAAGCCTACAGCTACTACGTAGGGCCGCAGTCAGCAACTACAATCGCTGAGCAATATGTTCTTCGGGGGTCAACGGCAGCGTAGCAGGAATGCAGAAACGGAACAATAGTAAAGCAGCACACCGACCGAAATTCTAGGCAAATTACAGCAAATTACAGAACCAAGCCCTGAAGCCATATACAATTCTTGAATGCTGAATCCCATACTTCCGATGACAGGACATCCTCTTGTCATCCCCTCCCGCTAACAAGAAACCTCCACACTCCCTTCACGACAA
Organism: Symbiodinium pilosum; assembly: GCA_905231905.1. Taxonomy (NCBI): domain Eukaryota; class Dinophyceae; order Suessiales; family Symbiodiniaceae; genus Symbiodinium; species Symbiodinium pilosum. Next base: position 70,740 of record CAJNIZ010043860.1, read on the forward strand.
AAATCCCCCGAATGCTATGGCACCACATTGGAGATTTTCTGTATAAGGTCGGCGGGAAGGTTTTGGATTAGGGGGAGCGGATAACTTGCTTTGGAGCCTCTGCTTCTGGGCGACAGCCCAGGTGACGAAGGCGTTGAAAGCCTCCGCATTTTGTCGCGGATTTCATGGACAAACAGCAGCAACCACAATGGCGGTGGTGGTGGATGTCTGCCGTGGTACCACTACCAGAATTACAGCTTTTGAATTAGCGGACAAGGAAATCGACCGATCTGGACCCCGAAGATTGGGCTTCTGCACAGTAGCGGCGGCCCCAAAATAATTGACGTATTTGCCAGCCCTCTGAAAAAACGAGCTTTCAGTGGTAAGGGGAAAACCAGATGGGAAGTGTGTGCTGAGGGCATTTAGAAGCCTATGTAAGCCTGAGTACTACAAATCTTGATGAAGGTGCGTAAGATCGAAGAAGCCAGTGTCACCAGAGGTGGGATTGGGCCCGAGACACCCCTGAAGACTTGGGCAAAGATCCCAGCATCAGCATTAAGGCCAATAGAGGTAGCCTTGCGTCCCAGGTCCGCCCCAAGGCACCCCGAAGAGTAGAGGAGAGATCAAAAAAAAGCTTCCACCAAAAGGACACCTGCCGAAGCCCCAACCCCTGAATGCTGGAAGCTCTAAACCTCATGAAAAGCCTGACATGTACCTTGTCCTGATCCAGGCTCAAAACAACTGGCCGGGAATTATGAATATGGTAGTTTCCTCACATAGGGGACCCCCAATATAACTCCAAAATACTAAAGTCCTTGTTATAGGTACTCCCAAAAAAGGTACCCAGTAAGAGCTGGCATCCGAACCCAAGACTGTCACCTACATGGAAATTGCTTCAGGATCTATTCCAGCAACCTCCTAATTAGTATCCTTAGTTGGGGTTACATGGCCCGTGATATTTGACTTAAGCCTAAATAGTGGCTAGTTGGAGGGTCTAGGTTTGTGACCTCTCACTCTACAGGGAGGAAACTTGTCGCGCTTCTGGAAAGACCTTAATTCCCTGTGGCCAGTGGTGCCGTTCACTGAGACCCTTACCTTTAAGTTTACATGGCAGGCCTTTCAACCCACAACCGCGGATTCAGACCTTTTCTGAGGGCTCGGGCATTTGGAAGTGCTCCAATTTTGATGAGTAGTTGTGTTTATCCGAACCAGAAGCCTAAAAGCCCGCTGCCAGATACACATGAAACTTAACCAGACAGCCTACGCCCTAAAGCTCAAACTCCGCTCAAACTCCCAAATCCTGCCATGAATTCTAAGCCCTGAATCCTAAACCCTGGCCCTGAACCCCAAAACCTGAGCTCCAAGAGCCCTACGCCCCAAACAAGGTGACCACTTTAGCCCGCAGCCCGCCGTCATCACCTTTGAAGTCGCCGTGCGGCGTTGCGCGCAGGTGGGGGCCCCAAGCCTGCAGGAAGAAACATCTAAGGAAGGGAAGGGAAAATGGAAACTACGAAGGGGAAAGAGAGTAGAACCAATATGCTTTAGGGTTTAGGAGTTGGAAAACGGAGGAATGGAAGAGACAAGGTCATGAAAGGAGCCATTCCAGTCCCCTACCCACAGTCAAAAGGTCTTGAGATTAAGAGGACTACCACCCAGGGGTTTGTAATTATGCTGCCGAGCAACCTCACATAGTAACAGTAACAAGAGGAACAGAAATAACCATAATGGTACACGCACTGTTGATGTAGCAGCTCCATCCCATGTACCTAGATCCAAGGAATCGCAGTTTAAGAATCAAATAAAAACTCGAAGCTACACAATGACTGCCAAGCACCCTGCGTGATTTCCCAAACACAGCCTTCCCCAACCAGGATGTTTACTTGACTTATGTGTCTCCATTTCTCTTTCAGCTTTGGTGGACACACATGTGTAGCACTGAGCAACTAAAACTCAAACCCCACAACTAGATCCCTAAGTCCAAAATCATTAAGGCTTCAACCTTCCCTCCTGACTGTCAATCCTAAACTGCCTCCCAGCCGACCACATGGCTTCCAGCACTTCGATGATCTTCCCCTGGGTTTACTGTTTTCTGCTTGGGGTTTAGGGTTAATTGCGGCGTGCAATTACCAATGAAGGTCTTGTGTAGATCCTGACTACCAGGCTGGCATTATCAGATTGATCAATTAAGTCCAAAGCCGCAGTTGGGGTTCCTTATGCAAAGCCTCCGCAGAAGGTGCTCCTACTTGTCGGACTGTCAAACACTCCAATTTAGCATCTGGCCACAACCCGAGAAAATCGCCACTAAATAGCGACCCAAAGCTACTTACTCCTCATTCCACATTGTTGAACCCTCTACACCATACACTCTACATACACCCTAAAAATCACGAACACCCTGCGACACCCTTCGCAATGGCCTAAATAATTAATATAACGGAAAAGCACATGGAAAATGACATACAAATCCTAGGCCCCCATCCTAGGCCCCCTTCAGAGGGCATGTAGGGTTATACGGGGTGAAGGGATATTACTCCAATAATGGAGAAACATGGAAAAGAACCTTGAGCATGAATGCGGACTGGGGTTGTATGTGGGTTTATAAAGATTTTGTGTAAGGTAGGGCACTGTATTATAGCTTTATAAGGGTTCTGAGGGGATAAAATCGGTAATCATTCAGGATTCTACACGACATCATCCCTATAAACAGCTATACGAACATGTCCATTTCATCTTCCAATGTTTTTGATTCTCCATGATTGGTACATTGCCGAATCTGATCCTCAGCTCTCGAGGTCTTCAACCTCAAGCACTATGGGAATTTCTCAAGAAGAAAGGGTCCCTTCTCAAGGTTTCTAGGTGTATAGGGCTGAAAATGGGTGCATCTGACTATGTAAGGACAAAGAGGATCGACTTTCAAAGGGCTTAGAGGCTTAGAAAGAGCTTCCGCGTGCCAGTGCGTTCCGGCAGGGTGCGGAAACACGGGGGTAGGGGCACGTACTACATCTCCAGGCCAGGCATGAAGGGTTTAGATGGTATAGGAGTCTAGGTCTCAAACTGTAATTGTGGGTTCCCAAAAAATTTGGATCCCTTTTGGACCCCCTACAATGAAGATTGCTGTATTCTGGAGTATATGAGTGGACCCCCTTCGGGGAACGTTAAGAAAGGGACCATAGGGTATAACAGTTTAACTGTACAACCCTTCACTGAAGCGTATCTGTCCTGATTGAATCTGTCTAAACCTGCCCGCTCAAACTTGGGCGCTATGGGTCCAAGCCTAGCTGCCGCTGCTTCCAGGACGATCTTGCGGTGCACGAAACGCTTTGGGATGAGTGACGAAAACCAGTCCCGCACCTGAGGTAGACATCGAATGCCAAGAAGGGACTAATAAAGGCATATGATACAACCCTGTAAAAAAAAAAAAAGCGGTTGTAGGGTTCCATGATTTTCTCCTGGGGTTAGACATCCTCAAGGAGTCATGGAAGCTGAGGATCAGCCCCTTGTAACTTCCAATATCTCTGATTCCATGGTCGCTCGCAGGACGGTAAGCCCTCCACAGGGCGTAAGTGCTTCCGAGAGCAACTCAAGGCAACTGAACTGCTCTAAGACGGGATGCCTTTTAGCCTACCACGCTTCATCCTGAAACATGTCAACCGGACCGTGTAGCCTGAACCCACACTCCTGCAACTTTAAACCCTGGCTTAAGCTTTGCGGCCTGCAACTTGCAGTCCCTTGACATCCATTGACGCAGGTAAGCGCAACAAAATCTACGCCTTGTTGTTGTATAATGTACGCGAAGGAAACCAAAACGCACCATCTTGACCCCGCACTGATAGACCTCGATGCTCCCGAACTCTGAGCCCAAAGCGCTTGAACCCCAAACCAAATCTAAATCTCTGCGTTTCAGTTGAAACCCTGGTAGAAGTTGAAAACTCAAAGCGCTACCATCCCTTAACTCCAAATCCTCAATCCCACCTCCCATACCCTCACCACCAACCCCCAACTCCAATCCCCAACTCCGTGTCTGCACCTCCACTTGAACAGTCCCCGCGCCGACGAGCGCCATGTCCTGCAGTCAAGCCGGGCGAATAGCAAACATGGATAAGACCAAGGGCAGTTTCCAAACATGAAAGAAACGCAAATCCACAAAGAAAAATGCTTGCCGATGTAATCCTAGCGTCCACTCCCCTGTGCACTGCGCGCCACAGTCCCGCCCTTGGGTGCATGGAGGAGGGTGGGCAATGTTGGGATTATAGGCAGGAATCATATGAGGAGAATAATTCAAGGATAATGGAAAGGAAATGGAAACTAACATTTTATATTATCCAGTGTCTAGGTAAAAATAATGTCACAAGCTCTCAGGCCTTCTGAAGTAGTTGGTTTGGACAATCTGATCATCTGACGAAAAGATTGACAACACCGGGCTGTTTTCTCTCAAACTCCAAACTGACCTGATTTGTGGGATCGTCATATAGCAGTTACAGCTATACTCTCGCTAGACGTGCTGACGTTTGCATACGCGCATGTATATGCAGCTGCGCACCGTCTTTCAAGAACTCCCTCCCCTGCTATGAACATCTTTGCAAATAGTACTCGCGAAGACGGACGCAAACCTTGAAAATGAGGAGAGCCTGCCTGTTGCCCTATCAAGTCCCTATAGCACAATCCGCAATCCCTTTAGTCCTCGCAGTAATACTCACAAAAACAGTAACATCCGGGTATTTCTCCAGCTGGGGTCCTACCTTCAAATAACAAGGACCCCCAGAAGCACGCATCTGAAAACCCCCAATTCAAGTGACTCTCGCAAGAAATTCCGACCTAAAAGCTACACCTCACCCCCATCAAGCGTGAAACCCCTGCCTAATCTCCCAAACCCTGAGCCCAGCCCTGAGCTCTAACCCTGCACTTAGCCGGAGCCCTCTGACGTCTGATCCCAAAGGCAGAGGTTTGAGTATGCTGCTGCGCGCAGCCGGCGTTGTAGCGCAAACATGTCGGCCACAGGTGGAGGATTCTCGAACGGTATTGTGGGGACCCTGGATGAAACTTGTACGGAAGGAGATCGCAGAACTCCCAGTCAGGATTACAAAGTTAAGTTTGAGGCTCGGACATACGAGATAAACAACGGAAGGCCCAGAGGTTAACACAGGGTACTGAACACTTTCATGCAAGTTCTGGGGTTTGCATAGCTGCATGGATTCCTGCACCATGGGTAGACACAAAGGCTCGAATGTACGTGCTGACTGGGAGGAAGAATCTCTGCCTGCCAGAAAAACCAGAACAAACCCGAAAATCAAAAATCAATCCACACAGGAGCTCCAGGATAGCAGCTATGGCTTCCGCTCAAGCAGTCAAAATGGGGATTGGATCTTGCTATGCAAGTCAAATGCAGCTGCGGCGAGTGCGGAATGCTGCAAAGGCAAGGAGTGACGGGACGCGCGCTGCCTCGCTGGCCCTTTGTCATTTCATTCTTAGGCTTGGGAGCTCCGAACCAACCACAAACTTGAAATGGCTGGGTTCTCCTTCCTCGACCCCAGTAGCTTATGGGCACGGCAAACTCCAGCATGCCCACACATACCTTTTGCTAGCAAGTTGGGCAATGAAGCAACTTTGGCGTTCTGCGGGGCTCTGTCCATCAACAGATCAGCAAAGCAATTGAAATTTCCGTCGCAAGAGCAGTCTGAACAACCTCATAGAGAAAACATTGCATGTGTATGAAAGCATGATGCATACCATCCACTCCCCACTTAAGGCCCACTTCAGCCCTGTCCCAATTGCAAACCGAAGACACATGGCATTCAGGCCTCGTCGCTGTCGCCAGCCTCTGAGCAGCTATTGAGGTATGTCTTTAGCAGTAGCATCTTTCTTTCCCACACAACCGCACATTGAGACATAAGAGGCAGACCCCGGAACCTCACATCCGAACCTCACATCCAGTTTTATATGTGACCAGAAAGGCTTCTGCCTTGACCCGGCCAGTCACCTACACAGAACCATGTATATGAAACCGGACGCCACGCTCATCCCCTTCTCTGGGCACTTATGGGGTACACTGCTGTGAAACTAGATCCCTGAAAATTCAGAGTTCAAACAATTTCTTACCGCATGGGGAGCACATCCCTCCAAACAACTGCAACGTCACTGCTCCTTCTTGGTTCCTACATCTCCAGTGGAATGCTTACTCCCATTTATTCCCCAAAGTGCCCTCATCCCCATCTCCGAAGTTTCCCAACCGCGCTCCTTCGGACTCACTAGGCGCCACAGCTGAGACTCACGAAGCCATCTAGACATCATGTACGGAGGGCAAATCCGTCCCTAAGGGCGCCTGCAGCCCGCGTAGTCACGCAGCATTTCCCATGACATCCCTCTGACATATCCATAAACGCTAAACCCTACTCTCCCATACGAATTGAAATGCAGACCTGCCTTGACTAGCCTAAAGCCCCTTTTATATGGCATGTTGTTCTGGAAATCTGCAACTCCCGCCCTGCATCCTTCACGACCTCAACCCTCCGGAATCTTAATCCCAGCCTGCAAGTTTCAGAGGTTTCCCAACCTACTCCGCTCCACATGATCATGAATATGCCCAAGATGGCCTTTGAAGGCAGTATCTGTTATTAGGGGGGTGTAGGACTTAATATCTTTCTTGCTGGTTCCAAAAGTGAAGGCCCCCTATTTGGGAGCCCTCACAATCATTCAGTACACGATACTGGGGTCTATATCATGGGGCCCCATGCTTGTGTTTGGCGCGATTCAACCTTAAACTCTCAAGCCCTAAACATTAACACCCCAAACTCCAGGGGCCCAGCAAGTTCCCCCTCCAACTCCAACTGCCATCCTCAGTTGATTGAAATTCCAAAGCTAATGGGGGGTTTGGACCATGTAACTATCATCTAACAACAAAGACTGTCCTATACCAATATATAATAATGGAATCCTTATGACAGGGGCTTGGCAATCGAATCATCTTATGAAGCCTTAAGCTCAACCGCGATAGAAAACTTCTGCGATTCTGGGGCTTCAGGTTGAGAGGTTGGAGCCTTGCAGCTGGGGAACGGTTTGTACTCTACAAACCATGAAAAGACCGAAAGCCCTGGAAACCAGATTTCTACGAGGTTCCGTACCTTTTTTGGGATATTGGGCTGCACGTGCTTGAGCCCTATGCCCAAATTTTGCATGGTCAGCAGAGATAGGCGGGGACCCTTGATCTTCTAGGCGGAATGTTCATTGGAGCATGGGGCTTTCATGGTACCACCGCAAGGTTTATTGTGACCAGACTACTCTTTTGCTTTTGGATGGAAAGTCCGTAATCTTCCTCTTCCGCACGGACCAGCTTAAACACAACAATACACAAAAGTCACGGCCCCCCTTCCTTCAATGTCTGATGAGGAGTCTCTCTTGCAGTATGCTCCCCCCATGGTCGGGGGGATGTTGCTTCCTTCTTTCTTGGAACTTCTCAAAACAGGGAGGGTCATAAGGGGATTACAGGGCTTGATCCTCGAAATTAGGTCGGAGTTTCTCAAGATGGCGGTTGTCTGGGGGCACCAAGGATATGGAGGACTTTTCTAGGTGTCCTTCTCAGAACCTTTGTACTCTACAGATCTTACATACTTTCATGCGTGCAAACCCTTAACATACCTTTGCTGTTCATTCTTCTGCAAGTGCTGGGATGATGTGGGCCGTACCTACTGTTGATACCAAGAATCCTGCCTGACCCTAGTATTTTGTAGCATTCCCAAGGTTTAGGGTCCTGCAGGATTTTAATATCAACTGCAGTTTTGGTTGGGGAAGCCAACTCTACAAGCTGCCAAAGAAGTCTCAGGGGCGCTTCTTCTTTCGCGGCGCGCCGCGGCGCGGTTTGCCGAGCATTGAGGGCCCATGAAACCAGGGGCTTGATGGGGTGTATAGGGTTGAGGGATGTAGGCTTGAGGGTTGATGGTCTTTTTAAAAGGTTTCAGGGCTGATTAAATGGTCTTTGGGTTTCGGGCTTCAGGGTGGAGAGTCTTAGGGTTCACAGCTTAGTAGGATAAATGACTTGAAGAAGGTTGACATTCTCGGGATGGAGAGTGTGCATGAAAATCTTAGCAAAGCTGAGAAGCTAGGCCAGGGAATCAGATTTGGGGATGTCAGGCCAAGAGACCGAGAGTGTATCAGCTCGTAACTTTTGAGGGCTAGGTTGCCTAAGGGTCATGCATGCAGGTTTGTTCTAAAGAGGGTTGAGAATTTTGGGAGCTGCAGTGTGCAGCGAAGCCTGCAGTTGCGATGAACATGTGACTGCCATGTGACTGCGCGAGGGCTCAATCCAGGGCTCGGGTTTGGGGGGTTTAAGGGCATTTGAGCCATAGTCTAAACTCCTCTCATGCCCTAAATAACCCCTACAGTAGTCCCCTATATAATCCCATCTCAAGGAAGGGATCTGCGGAGTGCTAACTGTGTGTGAGCTATAATCTAAACTCCTGGTATCCCCCTTCATAACCATCCCCCTTAATAACCCCACAAGACTCCCCTATATAATCATCCCTCAAGGAGTTCGACTATGGCTCATATTCCCCTACAACGCTCCCTACCATCCATTCCCCAAACTACCGCTCTTCAATGCCTGAGAGGGCAGCACAACAAGCATTGTAGGAGTTTCCAAGATGAGGTCCCATTAGGAGTCCCAGAAGACATGTTTAACTTACTTGTTGATAGTACGGAATGGAATGGGCCCCATGGTCGCCCCTCTACCCGGTGCATAACCTCATTTTCATCTCCCTTTCCATTCCTGCATTTCATACGCTGTAACAACCCATAAATCAAAGGATCCCGCCCGCTGAGGCGCGTGGTATGGTCCCAATGTCTGAAGCAATACCTTTCAAGTGGACACATTGGTCCGTGGGTAAGTTCACGTAAAGCCTGCAGCCTCACTCTGTGCACTGGAGACCCTCCAGTCGGTGCAACTACATGATGCCAGTTCGAAATCCTAGCTCCTAGCATCCTAGAAATGACCTCTCAGAAGCTCACAGCAACCAACAACCGGCTAAGTGTGGGAGAAGCTGTACGGTATAAGTCGAAATTCCACCTCCATTGCAACAACCCCTTGACCTTACACCTGACACAGTTTCTGGGTTCAGGTTCTACAAAACGACACAGTCTCTGTGATGCTTGGCGATGTTCCTGGGGTGGAGCCCTAAGCCGCTAATGAATCTATTTGAGCTATAGTCGAAACTCCCAGCATCTCCCTTAATAACCCCTATGATACTCCCCTAAATAATTTCCTACGTAACACCCATTTAAAGAGTTTAGACCCTAAACCCTAAACCCTATATAATCCCCTAATGTCCCCAGATGCCTGTGAGTTGTAGGTTCGATTCAAGGTACTCCTAGCACTGTTATGGCCATACTTCGCATCCAGGCAGGCCCTCCCTTGTAGGTTGTTTTTGATAATACTATTGTTATTATTATCAATATCATTATTGCTGACATTCATATTCTTATTATTTTTAAATTAGTATCAGTACTTCAATCTTATTCGTGCCAATAATAGCATGACTTTTTTGTGGGCACTTCCGTCCGCAGCATAATCACACACCTGGCGATGCAAAAGCGGAGGGTGTCAATCCTTCGGGTTCTAGGTCCACAGACGGGTGATGTGTTGGCCGAAAGAATTGGAGTGGATCTTTATACCATAGCTTTCTTGGGGAAGGAGAAGCTTGGTACTCCCTAAAGCTTCTACAGTAGAACGGGTGTTATGAGGGTTTCGCGGGGATTCCTGGATATGGCGGCGGGTTTGGGGAGTCAAGCTTTGACTTGTCTGGGATGTTCCGGGTTCAGACATCAACTTGGATTTCTGGGAGACGCGATGTCAATGTGGAAGCCGTGTTGCTTGTTTGCCGAATTCTAAATTCTTGAAGACGCGCAATTCTCTCAAACGAGCACCCAGGTACAGGTTAGAGCAGGGCCCTCGACCCTGTGCCCTCCGAATGCGAAGTAGGGCTTGAAGTCTGACATTCCTGTCGTGCCGGCTGTAAGTCAGATTCAGAAGCATCTACTCACGGAAAAAATACATCTAGAGATCCCCACCGTGGCAGCCAATTCCGTACAACAGCGTTATTTCTCATGAGGATGGATCGGCTTCTGCAGGATTCCCGGCCTGACTGACAGCTGAGTATGTGGGGCAGAAACAAGGGTTCCACATGCTCCCTCGCAACAGCGTAGGATTCGGGCAGAGAGCCAACGGATGCAACGAATTCAGAGATGTGCAAAGAATTCAGAAATGTAGCATATAATCTCAGAAGAAATGCGTGAGCAAGGGAAGAAGTGAAAACATCAGAGAGAGACAAAGGGAGAGGGGGCGCCATTGAGCGGAGCAAGAGAAGGAGAGAGAGGGGGGGGGGGGCAGTGGGAGCCTCTCAATACAAAGGACCCCTTTACACTGCAAGAGACGCCCTCCTCACTTTTATTAAGAAGCCACCTGTCAAAGTTTGAGCTTGAGGTGTAAGCCTCCCCCATGACGCTTTGCCCAGTAGGTCCCGCCTTCCATGTTCTGCTTGGCCAAGAGCAGACATACCCTAAACACCTCATCCGAATAGGCGTTCACTTACAAACTCTGAGACTGACATTGTGATGTAAGGCCCTGACAGGAAACTCGAACAAGGCACCCTAATTTTCCCAAAAGCACCGTTAAAGCCAAGAAATGTTCCAAAGCGGAACCAAAAAAGCTGCTGAAGCTATCTCGTTTGAAAGGCTAAGCCATGTTTGGAATCAGGGTGTGGTAGTTTGAGCCTCATCGCCCAACTGGCGCGAGCCAGGTCTACCTGCACCGCATGGTGTAGGGACGAGATGATGAGATCAGGGTTTTGGGAACCATACTGACATGATGTTCTTGAAGATGGCTGGTGATCCTTGAGGATTTTACAGTAGTCTAGGGTGTGAGGCTCGCGCTATCAAAGCAGGGCAGGAGGAGTCTGTAACATGGGGAATGTGCCCCAGCTGCTTGGCTCACGGTAAAAACCCTGCGAGCAACTTGCTTTGCAAGCGTCTCGCTATCATCTCTGGCGGCAGTTGCGGCAACGGCGACAGTAGTAGCAGTAGGACAGTAGGAGGAGAGGTGGCAACGTAGCAGAAGCAACAGTAGTGGAATTACATGCGCTGGCATCCGACAATCCGACAATCAGCCTCGTTAGCTTCAAACACAACATCACATTCTGCAAGCTTGAAGAGAGAAAGAGAGAGAGCGGAGAGAAGAGAGAGAGATTGTGTACATACATATATATATATATACATATACATATCTAGAAGAATGGGGAATCCTCCTCTTCGTCGATGACAATTTCACCTTCTCATACAGGTCATTATGTGTGTACATGCTTACACATACTCAGGTTGTTGGGGTTGTAAACTACTTTTCAAGGTATATGGTTGTATAGACATATTACACACATAGAAACGTAGGTAGTCTGCGTTTATTGCCTCCCGCCTTGTGGATCACTGAGAATACTGCTGACTTCACATTAGACACACAATCATAACTTCCCGCTGCTGGAACAGAATTAGACCCACGCTTAATATATTTCCGGTTTTTTGGTAATATAGATTTTGATTAGGCAGTTAATTGATTCTAAACCCAGTTTCAAATCAATTTGTTGGCATGGTTATTCAGGAGCCCCCCAACAAACAAATGGAGATAGATCATTTGAGGGGTGCTTAATGCGCCGTCAAACTTATGTGGCAAACTTATAAAGCCCACGTACGGAAAGCAAACAGCTAGCTACGATTAGGCCCTTGACTTATGAAGAGTGATCTGATGAACGTCCCTGCGTGCCAAGATGCGCAAGACCTCGCAAAGACCTTGTCAGGGCTGAGGTAACTGAGGCCTAGGGCCTGAGTACTCACCTAATTTGGGGTTTTCACGTTTAGGGTCCATGGAAAAAGTTGTCATGCTACTTGTCAGTATCAATAATGGAGTATATCTCTGGGGGGTTCTATCGCGTCCATTCTTCTTCTTTTGGCATCCAAGGTCCTTGAAACCTGTTTACCCCAAAACAAACCAAGCTAATCAACGGCGCGTGAACTCGAGACCCAAATTCGGGTTGGGGGTGTCAGGGTTTGGGGTGCAGGGTCTGCTTTCTGTTGGGTAGCACGGAGCTGGGGAGGGGATGTAGGGATCAGTACAGGGGAATTTCCAGGCAAGTATGTGCTAAAGGGATCCATTCATTCATTCTCTGGGGTTCGGGGCTTTTGTGATTTATTGCCCGGGGATGGCTTAGAATTTGATGGCTTAAGGCCATTGGTGTCTTGAAGCTTTGGGTCCATCACTTAAGGCGTCGTTCTACTGGGGGTATGTTGCTTCGGGGCATGCGCCACGGTCCCAGTTTGTTGGCCACAGAAAAAGTTGCACTTCAGGTCAGGGAACACTCTGTGTACCTCTGTTTTTTTGACTTGAGCTAGGGGTTTACCAAAACATGTACCCTCCATGGATGAGCATGGAGCGCCCAGCTTGGGGGACCAAGTCCACTTATGAAAGGGCCTTGCTTCAATCCTCAACCCCAAACGACCCTAAACCTTCCACCCACTATGGGCTATTAGACCTTAAGGGTACCATAATCTACTCTTAATAGGGTCCTAATAGGGAATTTTAGAATAGCCCATAGTGGACCCCATACCCCAAAGCTCGAAACCCGCCTGCGCAACTCTGCGAAGCCGCCTTGGGCCCCAAGGGCCGCAACGAAGGCATCGACATCCAGGTGGAGCACCTTTCTTTGGGTTTTGGGGTTTAGGGCTTAAGGCCCCGGGTCTAGGGAAGCAATGAAAGATTTGAGTGATTCTCGATTCAGGCGTTTAGGGTACAAGGGAGCTCAAGGTTGATAATGGGAGTAGATCGGGAATGCTATGAAGTGTTCCCTTCCCCTGTTCCCATCTAAGCATGCGCACATACTGAGTCAGGACAGACCATCCCCATTCGCCTCCAAAGTCTCCACAATGCTACTTACTTTGCCATGTGGTATATCCAAATGATGATCCCGTACCAAACTAGCAACTGCTTAGAAATAGCTTCTAAACCATGCATAGACCCTACATCCGCAGATAAGATTGGGATTCTTTCCCTCCGGCTGCCATGCCAGAGAACAAGCTGCTACTTCAGGCGCAGCTGCTTAAATGGCAATTGCGCTTTTCGCCTTTGCCAGCGTTGACTTCTTGCCGACTTCTAAATTGCTTCTGATTGTAACTCGGAGCTCGGTGATTGCGTTGCTGTTGGGAGCCTGGCCCCCAGCAGCAGAAGAACGGCTTCTGGGTGGCCCTTCGCTACGGCCAGGTACATAGGAGTTGCTCCTTGGCTGGTGGTCCCATCCATGTCGGCATTGGCCTCTAAGAGCACTCGGATGACTTCCAAGTGGCCTTCTGCGGAGGCCATGTGCAGAGGGGCCATGCCACTGTTGGTCGCCTTCTCTATGTCGGCATGGGCTGCCAACAGCAGCCGGACAACTTCCAAGTGACCTTTCTGAGAAGCGGCGAGCATCGGTGTCTTACCATTCGTGGCAGCCCTATGAATGTCAGCGTTGGCCTCCAAGAGCACCCGAACAACTTCCGAGTGACCTGCGAGCGAGGCCTTCAAAATTGGAGTTGCACCGTGGCCGTTTGCCTTATCTTTGTCAGCTTTGGCCTCCAGCAGCAGCTGAACCATTTTCACATGACCTTTCGTGGCAGCCAGGTAGATGGGAGTTGAGCCATGTTTGTCGGCCGTGTCCTTGCCAGCATCGGCCTCCTCCAACAGGAAACGGGCAGCTTCAACACATCCATAAAAACATGCCGCATGCAGTGCAGGTGGCGATGGTTCAATTTCACATTCCAAGTCGGGATCCTGTGGCCTCTGCAGGAGGCGCTCCATTAAAGCGAAATTGTTTTCCTTTGCAGCTTCCAGGAGTTGTCGGATCTGGTCGTCAGAGCTTGGTTCAAAGCAACATAGTATGAGCTGTAGATCCATGGGTTCTGCTAGCACAGCATCGTCTGATAGCATCTGGCCATCCGAATCCAGCAGACGTTGCTTAAAACGGGACTGTCCGCAAAGAGGCCTCAAATACCGCTTGAGAGCCAATACGCTGACTAATTGTCCCTCCGCACCAACCACTTCTGCAAACTCCTCGATTGGCATTGCGAGGGCTTCTTCGCCAGAAGCCATGAAGACTCGCAGCATTCCTCTGATCAAGCTCGATGCGGCCTTTGGTCGAAGCCAGCAGGCTGGCGATTCGGCTTTTGGTTGAAGCCAACATGCTGGCGACAGCATCGATGACGGCTTGGCGCTGGTCAAGCTAGCGACCGCTACTTACACCGGAGTAATCATACTCAAATGTGACGTTCCTCGAACAACAGCTTGGCATCCACAAGTTTCTCTCAGTGATAAGATCTGGTGACGCTGCGGGATTCCCGTGAGATTTCCTCGAGCCGAGCGCGCACGGAGAGTGGGCTTGCAAGTCATCTGGCTGTGCGTGAGGGACCTGACGGCTAATTTTTGGATGTATAAAGAAGCAAGAAAGACCCATGCCCTGACGGCAAGCCGCGCTCAAGCCCTTCATCAATCACCAATCATGAAACCATGTGGTAAATTTTCAGATGTCATAGGGTTTACATCGGCGACGCACGACCCTGAACCCACATCCCATCCACTATACCTAGCTAAACCCTTTTTGAAGGCTGCACTTTTTTTGCTTCTCTTGCAAACCCGAAATTCTTGGAATCCTCACCATAACGACACTCAAAAAGGACCCCATTAATGCAAGCTGAAGCTGCCTTCATGGGCGGGTCTAGCTTGGCAACAGCTTCCTGCCGAAAGCGCAACGTCCCACAGGGGCGTTGGATTTCAATCTTCAGGGCTGGGTTCGAAAAGCTTGGGCCGGTAGCTTAGCTAACAACCCCCCAAAAAATCCATAGACCCTGAACCTAAACCTTTAACCCTCAAACCTAAACCGTAAAGCGTGTCCAACGCCTGAGATTTCAAGATTATCGGGTCAGGCGGCCAAATCGCAAAATAGGCTGCACTTTTGTCCTTGATCCACGGGTGTCCCCACCAACCCCCTCAAGTATGGGTATCTAGGAATAATGAGGGCAATTACAGCGAAAGCTGCCAAATACGAGATGCCGAGCTGCAATCATTGAATGGCAGTTTCGCAAAACAGGGGGACCCTAATTTTGACCTCAAAATACTATACTATATTCCTTATTCTGGGGACCCTGAAGAAAGGCACCCGCAATTCTGAGAAATGCATTGCCCATACCATAAATCCCAACTCCTAAACTCAACTTTTCAATCTCAAGGCCTATACCCTACCTAAAACCCAAATATCAAGCCCCATAAGCCCAGATGCTATAGCCCTAAACCCTTAATCCCAACCCCCTAAACACCATAACTCACGCCCCTAAGCCCTAAACCCAAACTCTAAACCCCAAACCCTAAACCCTACACCCCAAACCCTAAACCCTAAACCCCAAACTCTAAATCCCAAAACCTAAACCCTAACCCTCCTCTAGCTCAGCACGCTTTTGTGCTGGTGCGACCATGGACACCTCAAGACCCAGGTTCAGGGGATCAGGGCTTGGGATATGAGGCTTAGGGTTATGGGGCTTAGGGTTTAAGAGGTTTGGGATTTTAAGGCTTGAGGTTTGGTTGAATTGCCGGTGCTGGAGGTTTCGGGTATGGGCCTCAGGGGTCTGCAGTTGGCCTGTAGACATATACCACAGACCTGGTTGAACCCATAATGTCAGATCCAAACTTGGGAAAATCCTCTTTGATCCTCAATGTTTAGATCCGATACATCAAACGGGGTACTTAGTGGGGGTTCTATACTTCAGAGCCTGCCAGGAGCCTGGGTTAGGATTGTTCACCACTCTTGGGGGCGCTTTGTGAATCGCAAAGGCCTTTGGGCAGGTCATGAAATCAAATGCTCGGGGAATCACTTTCTTCCCCCCCTTCCCCCCCTACCCGCGTAATGTCACCCGCATAGGTATCACATCGGGATATGCCAAAGAGTGAGCCACTTTCTTTCCAGGAGATTCGTTTCGTAAGGACACAGTGCTTCCGGTTGGTATGTACGCGTCCCAATTTAAGCACATATCCACAGACAGCCATGTCTTCCTTAAAGCTGCATACCAACACAACCATGCTTTTCTGAAAGCTCCACCCTTATACCTTTGATCCGTTCTGCCAGGCAAGGCAAGCAGCTGTGCGTCCGCAGCTGCCATCGAACAACGGGAGCACGTGCTTCTGCATTGCAGACCGAACTTCATCCTCACAGTCGGTTTCTCAAAGCTGTGGCTACCTTGTTGGGGTTGTGGTGGAGGGCCGGGTAGGTATGCCAGGGTTGAAAGGAGTAGGAACAGGCTCAACGTCTGGGTACGGGAGAGTCGAGGGCTTGGAGTGCTATGATTGCGAATCCTGCAAATAAGAGCCCAATATACCAGGACCCTCCCAGTATCCTTAATTGGGCTTATATGGCCCCTATTAATAACGGGTACTTAAGCCTAAGCAGACGCTAGTTGGAGGGTCAAGGTGGGGAAGACAAGCATGCTGCGAACGCCTATCCCGACCTGCCCAGCAAGCCAAACCAAACCTTTCTCCCCAAACCTGTACCTTGTCGGAAATATACGAGCTATAGTCTAAA
>CAJNIZ010043860.1:87446-101914 GCA_905231905.1 Symbiodinium pilosum
TAGTCTAAACTCCTAATATCACCTTTAAAATCCGTATGATAGTCTCCTATTGCATCCCTTCTCTTCCCTCCCTGTAGCAGT
The DNA here is from genome assembly GCA_905231905.1 of Symbiodinium pilosum. Classification (NCBI taxonomy): domain Eukaryota; class Dinophyceae; order Suessiales; family Symbiodiniaceae; genus Symbiodinium; species Symbiodinium pilosum. The sequence goes on from CAJNIZ010043860.1 coordinate 87,528, forward strand.
TTTGACTATCATAGCTCGATAAAGCATAGAAAGTCTCAACGTACTCCCATGCGAACAAACGTCATCTCTTAAAACTGTTCCTAGCCCCAACTCCCAGCTCCAGTTCGTAGGCCATAAGCCTGCCTACGCCGAACCTTTTGCCACAAACTTTCATCTCCAAATCCCCAGCCCAGCAACACGACTTAGGAATTCAGGATGTAATGACCTAAGCTTCATGAACCTTATTTAGTACTGAGTTGGGGTCTTCGCCCGAAACCTCGTGAAGCACAAGCCAAAGCCCAGCCACCTCCGTGACATTTTGCACAGCTTTTAGGAGCCATTCCAGCTGATCCGGTGGGCAACGTTGGAGCCTTATTTGGCTCCAGCGGTTGAGGGGTGGTTCATAGAAATATTCACATGCAGGGTTGCCCTTCTGGGGGCTATTGTTGGGACATCATGACAGCATGAAAGGTGAAAAAACATACCCGAAGGAACTGTGCCTTGCCACAGAGGGGCTAGCCCCATGACGATGGATTAAGGATATACACGGCTAATGATAAACCCACCAATACCACCCAAAAAAATAATCCAATTATTTACTGAGGAAATACACCAANNTCGCCCCCCCCCCCCCCCCACCCACCCTCCCCAATATAGTACCATTCTACATTCGGGGTAATGATCAGGGAAGATTGGGATAAACAGCGCCCTAAAGGGGATTCTCAGGGCCTCGGAAGCATCTCCAGGATAAATGAGTGATTCAAAAATCTCACATTGGGCTTCTAGGCTGGGTGGGGGAAACATTGGGCTTGATTTCGGAGTCTGTATACATTTTGGACAGAGCACATCTTTCAAGCATCTTAAGATCCACCCCTGCTCCCATAACCGAGGATAAGGGAAGTTCCTCAATGCATCATCTAAGATTTGTTTGTTTATGCATGCGTTTCTCCAAAGCACGGCAACATTCCCAAGATATTAGGGTCCCTTTGACATGTGGATAAATATCATCCCAGGGAGACTCATGAATTTCAGAAACTCTGTGCAGCAGGGGCGCATGTTATCGAAAGCTTCCCCCATGGCTCCTTTCAGCAGGTGTAGAATCTCTCCAATCAAAGCAGGTGACATGTTGGTAGATACAAGGCGGGCGGTGTTCTATAAGCTTGTGTAAAACGCCACCGCAAGGTAAGCAGAGAGGTCTTGGAAGGGTCGCGCGTGAGAGCAACATGTAACAAAACCTCCTGTGCACTAAAAATCTGCAAGCAGAATTCTAAGAAGTGTGTCTTGATCTGCTAAATGCGCGATTAACCGGCCACTTTGCGAATATAGCCGATGTTGGATTTGATGGATTTGCGGCACAAAGCCATTGAGATCTAGATCCGACATACCTAGATTCTGAAGCACCAACCTGCAACCTTGAACCCCCAGAGGCGCAAAACAGTAAATGAACACTGCAGACCCAAATCTGAAGCCCTAAAAGAGACGCATGGTTAGCAACGCATAATTCGACTCCTGAGGTTTTGTCCTTGAAGACCAGGGGCTTGTGCATCAGGAGCTTAAGTAGATTGAGGAATACATTTCCATCAGCCCAAACCGTCCCCAAGGGTACTTCCGATCCAACAAGCGGAGGACAGATCTGAAGAAGAAGAAGAAGAAGTGATACCCGCTACACCGGGTCCTTCCAGAGCCCCTATTGGTGCTACCTCCCCTACTCTACCTACCTCCCTTCGTCCCTGGTTTTTCTTTTGTTAAACGCCATTGGAGCCTGGCACGGTGTCTACTGGCTCGATCAAGCCGAAGAGGACACCGCCTCAGCAAAAGAGCAGGCCACAGTCAAGAACCTGAGGTCTGTACCTACATCTCCCAAATAGCCCAAGCGGCTGCTTCTGCATCACAAAATGCTGCGAAGTGTCAGTGTTTGAAACCTGCCTAAGAACCAAAGCCCAGAGTGCGGACCCCAAGCCAATAACCCCGAATTACTCCAAAACCCAACCCCAAGCCTGTCAAGCCCCAAACTCTAGCCCAAGTTTGAGCTATAGTCCAACCTCTTAGTATCCGCTTCATAACCCCTATTGTAATCCCCTATTTAACCCCGTATGTAACCCCCCCTTAAGAAGTTTAGATCGTAGCCCACATTTAGGGTCATCCTTGCTGCAAAGCAACTCTGGGCGGCTTCCAAAGCCTCAGAAGCGCAGGTGGCTGTTATCAAGGGTTTAGGGTTCAGGGGCTAAGGCCACTACTTGCCTCATAAATACGCACATCCTTGCAAGGCTTAAGACACACTTCAGCTTTGAATCTGTGGCAGAATAGTGCCCCTTTGATTCAGAAACGGCTTTATAATAGTAATTGTAATAGTAATCACAATAGTACTAGCACTAGTACTAATAGATAGCAGTAATAGTAGGAAAGAAGCCTGGGTTCGGTTTCGGAAATCTCGGGCCTTCGGGCCTGGGCCTCCGGATTGAACCACTGAGGGCCTTCTCGAAATCGCGTGTCTTCATTTAAGTCTAGGGCCTAGGGAGGCCTGTGCGCTCTTACGGTACCCAGCCCTTCAGCTGCCAAACACAAAGGTCAGATCTCCACAGCTGTCCCCATGAGATAGGGTAGCGATACTGTCGGCCTGTAATTACTTGCGAAGCAGCATCATATGCTCCAGGGCAGAACACGGGACCCATTCCCTCCGCTTGCGTGGTTTCTCTTAATCGAGGGCACTGATATACAAGACTCCTTTGTGGAGGGGGCTGTGTGATGGACACTCCAAAAACAGGCCTAATTTAGCCCCCAATCCCCACTCCTCCACCCACCTACAGCAACAAAATTCCCTTGTCTGCTCAAAGCCCAGCTGCGCATGGGTCTAGGCCGACTTCGTCCTCTCCGTCCTCACCCTCCTTTCTCGCGGTGCTGCGTTTACTTACTGGTGGTTAGTAGGGAAGAGGGGAATATACCCTATGTAACCCGTATAGTCTATATTCCCTTATCCCCACTAACCTCCAGTGAGTTTAAGGTTTTTGGTGGGAACAGCGCCTTCAGGGTTGTATCTCGAAGGTCGCACATGCACAAGAACATCTTTCACTGCCCTAAAGGTGCCCTCAATGTCCCGAATCCCAAACCCTCCATCCTCCATGGGGGCTTCCCAAAAATAGGGGTACCATTTTGGGGTCCCAATAATAAGGATTATAGTATTTTGGGGTCTATATTGGGGTCCCCCTATTTTGGGAAACTACCAAATGCTAAACCGCAACCCTGAGGCCTACTGTCGGCCCTGAATCCCAAGTGTCCCCCTTAGGTAGATAGAATATGGGGTATATGGGAATCTTATTATACTAATGTACCCAAAGCCATATTCTACTTAAGGGGGACTTGAAACTCCTTAAGTGACCAGCTCAGGGCGAGGATGACAAGCCAAATCCTCGTCGCCCTCATCGCCGGCTTCATCGTCGCCATCTGGGGGGCCTGGGTTCAAGGCTTGGTGCTGGGGTCGGGTTTAGAATTTCAGGGCCGAGGGTTCAGGGCTTAGAGATTGGGGATGAGGGAATCCGCTGCTTCTCAACCCCAAATTACTCTATGTACAGCCCGTAATGCAGCAGATTAGCCAAGGGAGGACCTCTTGCCAGTCCCCTCTTTTGGGATGCCTCCCAAGAGCCCATCTGACCCTGAACCCTTTTGCATCCAGCCTGCATGGACGCTGCAAGGAAGCAACCACTGGCCCAGCTCACTGAGCCCTAAAAGCCGAAACCTGACAAGGATCCCCCTGATCAATCAACGCCATGCAGCCGCTATTTGTGCCAAACAAATCCCAGCTTTCTGTTTTGGAACTGCATGGGACCAGTCTGCTGTTACTGTACCTTGCTGAACCACTTCAACCATGCCACCCCCAACCTACGTAGGACAACCGCAGAACTCCTAAACTCACCTCTAACCTACACTAATGCCTCAACCCCCAAACCTGGCTAAACCACATCCACAGTCCTAACCCACGGGCATCCAATGCTGAAACTCCACTCGCTACATCTCAACATTGAGGTGCCTCGCATTGAAACTGCCGGATATTCAAGTGCCCAGTGACTATCCTCGCCCTTGCAGATCCAGATGAAGCTCCATCTAGACATCCTTTATAAGCCGAACCGTGGATCCATGCCTTTACTGGAGGAAGTGTGGATACGCCTCATCCCTAAACTCTACTTAGAGAAGAGGCTGTCCGAGCAAAGCTTCTGCACAATGGTGCGCGCGGCCTCTGGCATTGAAAATTACAGGGTCTTGATATGTTATTGGTACGATTTCGGCACGTATGCTTCTTTCTTTGAGGTTTACCTGCAGCGACTATTTGACCTTGAAAAATGCTTTCGGATACAAGTCATACCCTCGCACGCCACTCTTCAACATGATGAGCCAGTCTTTTGAAGACGACAGTGATGAAGCACACTGCTCACAAATGAATATAGCAAGCACGGCGGCAAGAAAGCAGAAGTAAACAACACTTGAATTTGGACAGACTGAGGCAGCTAACACCAGCACGTCCAGGTACCACAAAGCTGCCAAATGCAAGAAGCTCGAAGAGCGGCTGAAGCAATGAGGGTGCACCCAATAACCGCGGAGTCTCTCTTGCCACCGCAACATCATGCAAGATGTGCGCCATGCTTTACCTGGTAACTCCAAAGACGGCCGCTACTTCTTTAAGTCTTGGAAAACAACCGTCCCTACAAGCCCTCTGTAAAATTACTTCGAAGAACACCCAGCAGCAGACAAGTATTCCCGAATCCCAGCAGGGCATCCTGAACATTAAGATGTAGTGGGTTCAACTTCTATTCCCACAACCCATCCGACACAACCCCCCCCCCCGCGGATGTGGGAAGCAGGGTGCGTTGAGACCATCTCTACAGCAAGACCACTTGTCATGCAACTATCCCAACATTCTGGTTCCTGTCGGCCTGTGCAGCCATGCAAAGGTCACTGATTCTTGCCTGACTCCCCTGTCTCCTTCCCTGCAAGCGTCCAAACATATGAGAAAGTGGGATGAAGCGGGAACCTCTCTAAACAACATGGCTCGAAGCTGTGCTATTTGCCAAATCGTCCAAGCACATACAGCTAAAATTCTGCCTACAAAAATCTTCGTGAGACCCAGCAGTCATGCTTATAAATCTGCTTGAGTCCTACCCCTGGTTGCTGACTTATCTGGCCAGAAAGAGTTTACCCGGATACCCATTCAACTATGTGAGGGCTATATACATCCAAAAGGTCACAGGCCACCCATTCAGCTATTAACGCAACTAAGTATAAAACCCCGTGCCGACCTCATAGGCGGCCATGGGGTTGGTGGCCTGCAAGGCCCATTGTCCGGGTAGAGCTTAGGGTTTGGGGTGGTTTAATGTTCTTCTGTCTTGCGGTCATGGTTTGTCGTCTTTCGCAGTTTCAGGGGTCTGCTTTAGCTTGGAGTTTGGCCCATGTCGCGCGTCTTTGGGCGTTTTCAGGCCCAGGGTTTTTGAGATCTTTTCCTTGGCATCAAGGCTATCATATTCCCAAGTATGCTTGACTTTAGGGTTCTCCTTCGGAGCACCTATAGTGGTCATGGAAAGGGTTTACAAGGGGACCCTGATTCTTGGAAATTGCCACATACCTACAGCTTAATAGAAATAGACTATGAACAGAGCACCCCTTCCACACGCTTTCCACACCCCAAGTCCTAGTAGTCCTAGACCCCAAGCTCAAATCTGAAAGCCCTACACCCTAATCCCTTAACCAATCAAACCATGAGGCCTTGAAGAGTCGGAACGTGAGCTTCCCGTTGTCCATGTCATGGCTCAAGCCATAGCTGTACCTCAGGGTTTAGGGTTTAGGTCTTGTCCGGGTTGGTTTCAAGCTTAGGGGGAAGAAGAAATTCTGCAGGTATAAATTCACCACGACGGGGAATATTTGATATGGTGGGGGGTTTAATATTAGCGGAGAGGGCTAGGGGGAATGGGCTTTTGAGCAGGCCTCCAGGCTTTCCACGGACTTTTTCTTCCACCTACAAAATCATACAAAATCCTTGTCGAAGTGGTTTAACAGTGTGATTCTGGTTTTGCCTGTCTTTGGACCACTGAGAAATAACAGGGCTTTGGGTTCATGAAAAAGAAAATGGGAACTACTATATAGTATATTGGGGTCATATTGAGATAATGAAAAGAAAATGGAAACTACTATACAGGGGCTTAGGGTCTAGGAATTTAGCCTTCCCTAGACCTGAACAAGCTGAGGGGATTATTTGTACATTAACCAGAATCATTCTGTGTAAGGTCGTACGATGCATGAAGGAAAGCTTGCAGCACTGACTTAGACCCCAGGAATTCAAACAATACATGCGGGATCTTATTCGTGATGTTTCCTCCATCCACTGTATGCAACCAACTGCTGAGAAAACAATCAAGATATCTAACTTGTGTGTTTTGAGCTTATGGCTGGGCTTAATGTTTGGTCGCAAGGGGAAGAGGCTAGGTCGAAAGGATGGGAAGACTAGGTTCTGTGGGAGTCCTTATGTCTACCGTTCGTCAGCTTAACACGAAGATGGAAATGCTGAAGATGTCCTACTAAATACGTATGACAATACAATTAGAAGAATGGGAAAATGGGACAGCAAGTGGAAGCCATTACATGATCTTAGGTTTGCGGTCTAGGAGCGACTTCCATCTTGCGTTCAATCAGACCGCCTCGCACGACACTCAAAACAAATCACGAAACAGAAATAAGTTGGTATCGTGCTTCCCCGTTTCCGGCTTCTAAACAACCTGGTCGCCCGGCGAGTATAAAAGACATCTATCTGTAGAGCCCAAATTAACTGAACTGCAATCTGAACGTCAGGAAGCCTTTGAGGGGACCCAAACAGAATCTAAGATCCTTGTAGGAAATTTTCGGAAGCACTTTCAAGTCAGAATTAAGGGTTAGCGAACTTACCCGCCTGGGGACTAGGGCGAGAAAGCCTGCTGCAACCCATAGACGACTCAAATACTTTATACCCACCTGCCAGACCTTTCGCATCAAACCCAACGTAAACTTTGAGCTCAAACATTGCTTCCTGCTTCAGGCTGCGCGTAGCCCTTTCCTCGGATCTGGCGCCAGAAAGGGCCCTCCAAGGCTGTGATGTACTCAAGGGCCACCTGAGCTTTCAGGATCTGGGGGGTTCCATAAACAGGGTAACAGCGGAGCCCAACATAGACCCCAACATGATATCATCCATCAACTAGGGACTCCCAAAAAGGCTTAGGCGGCCCCAAAATAGACCCAGAATCTGCAACTGTTGCTCAGCAAAGGAGCCAAGAGCGCAGGGAGGTCGGGTGATCGCGGATCGGAGAAAGATTTCCGCTCCAGCAGCCAGTAGTTGGATTCCTGGAGGTAAAAGGGTATAGGGTTTAGGGGGGTTTCTCGCAACAACCCCTAGGTTGTCCATTAAGGGGACCATTATAGTCTACTGGCACCTCCATACCCCTCTTTCGAAAAACTTCCCGAATAATCCCTCTCCCCTTAACAAAATTCCCCTGACTCCCAAAAAGAGTCAGCAGCTTAAGGCCTGAATTATTTACAAGTCTGAGGGGCATCCCCCGGGCCAACCTATACTTGGGTTGCTGCCAAGGAAGTGGTTGGGTTTAGGGCTTAGGTTATAATGGGCATGTGTATATATATATATATACAGCACGTAGCATGGTTGTAGTAAACTAAGTTGATTAAGAGCAACCAAGATCGTTGTGGATTCCCTGGCCGCTCCCCGCTGACTATGCCTCCTTGGGCATTGCCTGATGTTCGCAGTAGAGGGGTTCGTTAGGGAATCCATGGCATATTGAAGTAACCATTATATGATGTTATGATCGCTTTTCAATACCAGAACCCTTACCCTTAAGCCCCTCACCAAAACCTAAACCCAAACTCTAGACCGTAACCCCTCCGCGCCAAACTCTGCGCCCTAAACCCTAAGAACGTCTTGGTTTGCATTTTCCTTTCCATTCTCCTATGTACCCCAAAATAACCCTTCAACAGCAAAAATCACCTCCACACAACTGGTGATTCTTCTGCAGCCTCTGCGGAGCTTGTGATGAGGCAGCCGACTGTTGACCTTGGCATTTAAAGGTGCCTCCAGCCTTTGGACCGTAAAGCCTAAACTCCTAAACCCTAACCCCATGTGTAAGGAGTCTGCGCTGGATTCGGATGTAGGGTTCTAGGGATTCAGGGCTCATGGGGTTATGGTCCTGAAATTTCGACCCTGAGATTTTCCCTCATGATTCGTTCCCTGACAGAAGTCACACTTCTCCCAGGTATGGCTTCAGAGCCCCGGTAGCTTCAGACAACTTAACTTAACACCCGATGAACATTTTATGCCAAGCTGCTGGGCCCCTACCCTCAAGTGGAGGTGCAAGCTGTCAACTTGAAACCTACATCCAAAATCCTTCCACCCCCAATGTAGCCCCAACCCTGTTTTCTCAGCATGCCGGTTGACAACCCACCACATCCTAGCAGCATGCATTCAATGGCAAATCTCTCAAAATTATGGTACCCTGCAAACAAAGAGAGAACCCTGATTTTGAGAACCGGTCTACACAAGCCTGTGAGTCTTTAAGCCCAAGGCCAAGAACTGGCCCAAATACCCTGGATCCAGCACCCTAAATACTAATTTCTAGAACGCTAAAGCCTATAGAACTCTACACCCAGGATCCCTCAGGTGGAACCCCCACCCTGTAATAGTGGTATAATAAGAATATAAGAGGACCCTAATATGATCCCCATTATCCCTTATAGTCACTATTACTGGGTGGGGGGTCCACCTAAAGGATCCCTTAATCCTAAACCTTAAACCCTAAACCCTAATCCCTAGACCCTAAACCCTAGAACATTCGGGGCCCCGACCCATCTGCGGGCTGAAGGGAGTCCAAAGCCTGAGTCAGCTTTGACGTCTGGGGCTTCAGGTTATCCCCTCCCCTTAACCTTCCCACTCCCCAAATGACTACCCACAATATGATAGTTTGTTGTTAGGGACAGGGAGTTCTTTTGAGCATTTGAGCTTAAGGTTTAAGGCCTCGGGATCTCAAAAGAAGGTGTGAATGCTTTTTGTCTGGCTGTGTTTTCCAAGCTGGTAAGAATGCAAGTGTGACCATGAACTGTTCAACTTGCGCTAAAACGTGGAATGCCGTTCGTCTGGTGAGGCATGCCTTGAAGAGCTCAGTTGCTGAGTTAACTACACCGAGACTTTAGTTTCTTGGCGATGGCAAGACTTGGTATGCTGGGCAGGTTTGCGCTCTGCGAATTGCAGCTAATTGTGCGCCGCTGGCGTGCGTTGAATCCATGGCGAAGGACAAGATATACTTCTTTTGCAGCCTTTTGACTGCCGATGACAGTGGTATGTAGCTTCCTAGGGCCTCACATGAAGCCCACAACTCACATGAGCCCTTACACCCCAAGCCCTACATCTGGCCGAGAGGCCCAGCCATGGAATCCCAAACCCGCCTCAGCCTCCAAGTTACAAGCTTTGCATCCCAGGGGCATGGAGCTCCCTCCCCAGGGAAGGTCGCGCAGCCGCTACACCACTGTAGCCGCCTGTGGCAGAGGCCCGTTTGCTTTGGAGGTTAGGCCTGCGGGTTTCTGATGAGACTTTAGGGATCAACTGCTTTCGAGGGTTATGGGTTGGGGCTAACGCTTTCAAGGTATTCGACGGGCCGCGCTCTTGCTTTCTAAGGTGCCTCTCAGCATCAGAAAGGCTCTGAGAACATAGGCGCTAAGAGCTAAGGGGCCACACATCCCCTTCGGTGAAATGGCAAATCGATGCCACCGGAACCGGATATGCTCCCAAGCTCTAGCAAGTCCAAGTGTCCCATCCATGTGCCAATGACAGCAAGTAGCCCTAACACAGAAACAGTCGATTTTTGAACGCTTCAAGCTGTCTGCCCGAACAGCACATTTTTGGTGAGGGTGCACTTCTCATGTCTAGCCTGTTGTGCTCCGTCATTTTTCACGCCTAAACTCAAAACCCTAAGCCGTGTACTACAGTAGCCTGGATTTGGAAACTCTTCCGAAATCAGCTGCCATCACAGCATTCATGGAGCGTTGCTTTCGAGACGCAACCAGAAAGTCCACGGCTTTGAGGGCTTTCTTTAGACCAATAGATGTGTTCATCAAAGCTTTCTGAGTTGGTGAACTTGTTTTGGGCTACGTGCTCCCGGAGCCCTTGCAAATCGGAAATCCTACTAATCCCCTGCCCCAATATTGTCACCCCCTCAACCCCCCAATTTTGAATGAGCTTTAAACACATATAATATTTAGTGAGTTCAATCACGAGAAAATTCTCATCCAGCCGCTACCCTACACCAAAGTTACATGGGGTTTACCTTTTTGGAGGTACCCATAATACGGATTAGAAAAATATATTTGGGTGTATATTGGTGTCCCCTTATTTTGGGAAACTATCACATGGAAAATTGTATGATCACCTTTTGAAGGCGGTAGTCTCTGCAGCGCCCTTTTGGAGGTTGCATGTTAGTTTGGGGGGGAGGGTAAAGCTTAAAAGTGCATCGTGTGAACCCGTACTCCATGTCATCCTACCTCCAGAGGCAAAGTGGTGCTGGGGATGTCTCAGGCCGTATTGCAGTATACAAGGAGTATGAAGGAAGAACATCTGTATGTTGGGCCCCTACACATTGTAGGCTCTATTGCCCTTTTTAAATGCTGCCGGGTTCCTGCTCGATTACAAACCTTACAAGACCTTGACTTCCACAATCGGCCCGCCTGTCCTCCCTAAACCAACACCCTAATCCTTAACACCTGATCCCCAAACCCTAAATCCTTAAGATATCCAGGGCCGGGCACATCTTTTTGTATCAGCTGCAGCAAACTCCGCTTTGCCCAGAAGAATACCACTGCGACTAATAATATGAGCCCTGCACGCTCAAGGATCCTTGCTACCTGTGCTGAGTAGCTTCACAATTTCCATGTCCTTCTTCTTTGAAGCTACTAACATCGGACTTCGCCCGTCCTGGTCGGCAGCATCTTTGTCGGCCTTGGCCTCCAGCAGCAGGCGAATAACCTGTGCACAACCTCTGTAAGTTGCCATAAGCATTGGACTTGCACCGGAAACATCGGCCCAGTCCTTGTCTGCACCTGCCTCAAGCAAGAGACGGACGACTTCCTCATGACCTCCATAGCATGCCACAGACAGTGGACTTCTCCTAAGCTGGTCGGCCTTGTCCTTGTCTGCTTTGGCATCAAGGAGCAAACGTACCACCTCCACATGGCCAGACAGCGAAGCAGTCTGTAAAGGAGTTGTGCGTCTGTTGGCCTTGTCCACATCAGCAGCGGCTTCCAGCAAGACGCGAACGATTTCCGGGCGGCCCTTTTGGCTTGCCATGAAGAGTGCCGTTGCGCCGTCGGCGTTGATGCGCTCTGTGTCTGCGCCGGCCTCCAATAGCAGACGAACAGATTGCATGGAGCCAGAAAGACATGCAAAGACCAAAGGGGTCTCGCGATGATCATCCAAATTTGGATCCTGTGGCTTTGCCAGGAGCCGCTCTAGTGTATGGATGTCATTCCGAAGCGCGGCATCACAGAGTTGTGCAGCTTCCTCTTGGGAACTCGGGCTGAGTGGCAGGAGGATCAGTTGGAGGTCAACCGGTCCATCTAGCACAGCATCGTCCGGCAAGATCGTTCCGTCCGAAAGCAGCAGCCGCTGCCTGAATCTTGGCTGCCCACAGCAACCCTGCAGGTAGCGCTTCAAATCTAAGGCCCGGATGCGCTGCCGGATGGGCTGCTCACCAGCTCCCGTTGTCTGGGTGAAATCCCCAACTTGAAGCGCCAAGGCCTCTTCGCCTGAAGCATGGAAAACTCGCAGCATCGTGGCTCAAGTGGCGTTGTTGAGCAGCAACTGGCACCAAAGACACAATTTTTGTCGCTCATAGCTTTCAAATCAACATTGATTCGGCTTCCGAACTGTTAGGATGCTGTTCAAGACCCAAAGCTAGTGCCTAGTCCAGCCAGCCTGGGCGCTGAATCCTTTGCCATGTTATCCCCTTTTCTGAGTCTTTGGAGGGGTCATCATTATCATCCTCGCCATTCCTACTGCAGCCACTTTTGTTTGAGTTGTCACTACCGGTTACCGTCATGATTTTTAGGTTTCGTTCACCTGAAACAACACTACGCCGCCACAACTCAGATCTGATTTGCTGCTTTCACAAAAAGTCAGTACCACCTCTCAAACTGACATCGAACTTATAGCCCCCCTATTTAAGGGCCCACATGGGTTTCATGACTATCACATTGCTCTTCTCACGCCGTTGGTCTTCATTTCAAAATGTTCAAGCTAGACTCTATGTTTGATCACCGACTTGCCATCCCCCATCTCTTCTCAACCCACAACAGGCTCCTTCCACTCTTGCTCTATAGGCTTATATTGGCGCCGCCAACCCTAAAACCCTAAACTCTCAATCTCTAAGGCCCTGAACCCAGTAGAAGCATCCTGTCAAGTCGAGCCCTCCCACTGTAGGCGTCATCTCATCCCCCTCCCTACCTAAAGCCCCAACCGTCCCCCACCCCTTTGACTCACTTCGCCTCCGAACTTCGCCGCCCAGGGCCCTGAGGCCCAGGGGCCAAATACGTCGCCCAAGGCCGCGATGTCCCCCGCCACTCGGGCCTGCTGAAAGAAGAGCAGTAGTTCAGTTAAGCAAAAATGCTGTGCCGGGAATTGAGGTATATTGGATGGGTTTCTTTGGGATCGAAGTTTTGGGGTTGAGAGATGTCCTTTGGGGCTTTGACTCAAAGTTTCAGATCTATGGCTCCAAGGGGTTTTGTCGGTTTAGGGGTTGTGCACTGGTTTTGGTTGAGAGAGATTGTTTAAGCATGGAAGATGTAGGCTTCAGGATTGCAGGGTGTACAAATGAAGGATTCTGCTCAAACAGCTCGGCTCAGTCGGGCTTAGGGGCATCGAGGGGGTTCTGTCAAAATCTAGGGATGACGTCGGGGTAAATGGTGACATCCTGGGCGCAAGAAAAAAGATAATCAGACTCAGTAGAGATTAGATTCAGGGTCTCTGGTGGAGCCCTCGGCTTGAGAGCGAGGGCTTGGGGGGCGAAGAAAATCTTTGTCGGAAGCTGTACAGGTTCTTCTTTGCAAGGGTTCTGCGCATGACTTGCTGGCCCACGTTTACCGAAAGATGCCCTCATCGGATCTTAGTTGCCGAGGCTGGCATTTGACATACTAGGGTTCAACATTCACAGAGTTAGGTTTGGGGTTAAAGGAAGGCGAATCCGCCAAGCCTCCAGAGGTTCAGTGGGTTTGTAGGTTCCTGGTTTTTGCCACATGCATGGCGTTGCTTCGCAACATTCCAATGCCCCGTTGCTTGCGGCCTGTAGAGTTCGGGACAAAGCATCCAGAATCCTGGCGGGAACAAATTAAGTACTCCAAAGCTAGCTGCTCCAGTTTCTACTTTTTACTTGTTTGGGCAATGGAGAAACGCCAAGGTGGAGCCCGGATCCCTACACTCATCCCAGCTGCGAGTCACCCCTTATGAAAGACTAACAAACAAAAGCCAGCCTTTGAGGCAAGAAAGCAGAGCGCTAAACCTTCTCAACCCCCCAAACTCCTAATCCCACAACTCTTAGCCTAAAGTGTCCGAAGGTCCACAAAGCCCGCAACTTGCAAACCCCCAGGCAGTCGCCTGTCCGCCAGCTGACAGCAAGGCACTTCGAAGCGTTGCTAGCTCCTTGGCTCCAGTAGGGTGAGAGGCATGAAGGGATTACTAGGGATTCAGGGTTTAGGGGATCGGGGTTTGAGGATTTGGGGTTTAAGGATTTGGATTTAAGAATTTTGGCTTCAGGGATTTAAGTTTTGGGAGTTTGGGGATTTAGGAGCTGGGGTTGAGGATTTCGGGCTCAGCATTTAGGATTCAGGGTCGAGGGTTGGGGATTAATCGTCTATAGGTCTTTTGATTTCAGGTTTAGGGTGTTGGGGTTGGGGTTCGGGGTGTGATGATCATGTTGCGGTGTACGGGAGTGAGGTTTTCGGGAGGATGGAATAGAATTTGGGAATTCAGTTGTAGTTGGGAGGCAAGCCCGTGATCAGGGTCCACGTTCCACTGATTTCCAATGACTTTGGATTGAAGTGGCCTATTTTTTGGGTAACTAAGACATTTCAGGTAGGGCTCGGTGTGGGGGGAGTAGGGATTCAGGGTTAGGTTACGGGGGTTAGAGATGTGGGGTTGGGCGCAAGCTTGAGGCACTTAGGGATCGGAGTTTTCAGACCTAGGAACTACCTAGGGTTCATGGGGGGTAGGCTTTGAAAGGACGTTTTTTTCCTTTACATGGGGAGAGGCTTTGGCCCCAGGAGTTCTTATGTCCTCAAAAAAATGACACCTGAATCCCGGTACCCGATCATCAATCAAGCCCTACCGCTATGGGCTATTAGACCTT
>CAJNIZ010043860.1:105998-116198 GCA_905231905.1 Symbiodinium pilosum
GGTGGTGGTGGTGGTGCTGGTGGTGGTGCTGCTGGTGGTGGTGGTGGTGGTGGTGGTGGTGGCAGTAGCAGCAAAATAGTAGCAGTAGCAGCAGCAGAAGCAGGCAAAAGTCATGCTCACCCGCGCAAGTAGCGCGCTTCACGATATCCTCTCCCGTTGCACTATGCACAGCGGCCCCATCAACACCAAAGTCAAGAAAGGTGACAGTCAGAGTGTGAAGAATTCGGCGGAGCCCAGCTGTTGACTTTTGTGAAGGTGGAGCAAGGGAAGGTTGGGATGATTCGGTCAGTCACCCAAAGGTTCAGGATTTTAGGGTGCGTTGTAAGTTTCTGCTAGGGCTTGCAACGGACGGTGAGTGGAAGAGATCCTGCTCTTACAAAATGATTTTTCCACCAGTATGTGCAGCAATCAACTCCGAGAGCTCTTCGGCCTGGAAGTGCCCCTCAATTCACTCCCACAATGAAGTCATTCATTGGAGGGAAGGGACATGGACATGCCCAAATCAAGGGGGGGCCCTAGGGTCGTTGGCGCCTTGCAGCCTCCTTCATGATACCATAACAGGATTGCCCTTGTACGTCTGAAGTTGCTGGGAGCCGGACGGATTTTGGACAGCTTGCCACGTAGCGCATAAAGCCTTAATGCAAGTTTCTCATACCTCAGGAACTTTAGGGCACGAGCATCGAGCTTAGGGTTTCAAATGTCGCGAAGATGTCGGAGACTTGGAGGCTTGGAGGCTTGCGGTTCTGATAAGAAGTGAAGCTCTCGGCTTCGGGAAGCTTGGGGCATCTTTGCGCCCGTTGACCACATTATGGCCGCACCTGGGCCCAAACAAAAAGGTTTAGGGAGTTTGGGCTCCAGTTTCAGGCTCCTTCGGTGGGTTTTGGCGCATTCGAACATGCAGAGGCTTGCCTCATCCAGGGTCTCTACAACCACACGTAGAGCAACAAGCAAAACGCAAATTGGTGCGCTCACGATACTGAAAGCACCTGAAGAAGCAGCCGTTCTAACCCCAAGCATCTGTGTGACTAATGGGCCTTCCGTGCATCTTCCATCACACGCTGGCTCGAGTACGTGTACCCGTTCTCCGTTATCTAAACTCAAAAGGCCTACGACAGCTCCTCTGGGAGCAGCCACAGACAGGATCCAAGTCACGACGACGCCACTCCCACCAGCGAGGTCATCACGGCGCACGGAACCTGTAAAGGGGGAGGCAAGGCTTCCCAAACTCAAGGTGAGATGTTCAAGGGGGTTGAGGGATTTGGGTCGAAGTGATAAGCCGTATCTCGGAGGTCATAGGTTAGGCAAGCAGACATTAGGCACCTTGCGACAGGTACCCTGACAAGGCAAGATCCATTGGCAAGGATAGTTAGTGCGAGTCTAATCCCCTGACAAGGCGATCAAATTGTTGTCGACTTTTGTACATGGAAGATGAGGGCTCTCTCCTATGCACTCAAGTAGGCTAAACCACTGCAGGCACGCTGACAGTTTCTGCTTGAAATTGAAGGCTAAGAGCTCAGGGGTCCAGAGTTCCTTGTTTGGGGTCTCGGGTTGGAGAAGTTCAAGGTACGGCTTCGTAGGAGGTTGCACTTAACCCTAAACCCTAACCCGTAACCGCACAAGTGCAGTTTGGATTGTCGCGGCTCCGCTTTCCAATGCGACTAATTCCCGCGAATACTACCTTGTGCTACAGCGCCCATGCTCTGTCGAACTCGAAACCCTATACTGTACTCCAACCAGGTCTTTACTCCTCACCCTTACTCCCGCACTCACGTCTGCAAGCCCGCTGAGCTGTTCGACTCATGCACAAGCTCGATTGCACTCTGTAACCTACTGCGCTGCGACCGGATCCTATTAAATCACTAGGGGTACAGCATCGTCATCTGCTCTAACCGCGCAGGACATTTCAGTTCTGCTACCCTGCCCGAGTTCCAAAACATCCAGGGCTCGCAAAAAAGCCATCTGCAATGAGCCTCTACAAGCTCTGCATTTTGCTGGGCCGAGATGCCCTGCCACATAGATGCCCGGAGATTGTATCATGAAGACTTGCTGGTCTACTTTGTATAGCACTCAGCAGGTCTCTGTGTAGAATCTTGCGCAAGGCAATTGGATTGCAGAATGCACCCCGCCCTGAACCCCAGCAAAAGAAATAACATGCATAATCTTTGCATATGGTCCGCGAACTTTAGTTTGCATACCCTATACTTGAATTTTCTGCCTGAGGCTTCGACTGTGGCCTCAGTATCCTATATATATATATACATATGTTTGTTCTAACGCAAACATGAGGACATGACTTTTCAGAAACGGTTAAGACATACCATGCGAGCTTACCTTTTAGTAACGAGGCCGAGCTCCTCGTCTGAACACACCTTACGGTGGATACCGAAAATCCCGCATGACCCTAAGTGCCCTTAACCTTTGGAATGATGGTCCCATGTTATACTCAAGTCACGCAGGAGTTTTAATATCAACAGTAGGACCATACTCCACCCAATAGCCACATGCCTAGTCTTGGTTACCCCGCACCTATGTTATGCAAAGGAACCTGGCCTTGTATGCCTGTTGTTACAGTCCCCATGATCAATACCCCTTAGCATGAGCTGTGCTCATAGTTCCCAGTTTCCGACCATCCCAACCTTGCCATAAACCAACCTGATCCTAAGCCCTAAACCCAGTTTCCCAACAAACCTAAGCCCTAAGCCCCTGGCCTTCACGAGCTCGAGGATGATCGTGCTTTGAGCATGGCACTCCTCCCAGGCAAGTGTTCCCGGGCCGGCAATGGAAGGGGCCTACATAATTCGGTTCTGGGAAATATTCTAATGTTACACTTTGAGTTATAGGGGGATTGTGAACAGTAGTGTACCGAAGGACCCTTTTCAGTTTCCGGTTTCAGTACAGGGTTCGGAGCATAGCGGTCAAGGATTTAAGCCTCTCTTCCTAACAACAAGTATTCCCCTTATACATAATACATACGTGTTTACATCAGGGTGTGAATTGTTAAGGGGCTTGGGTACGCTATTATGAGGGGGATGGAATTATTCAGGCCGACATCTCCAGCTTAGTTCTCATCAAGATTGCTGGGAAACCACCCTGCTTATACCAAGTCTTGAAGCGCTCAGCCGGAACTGTGCGCCCCTAAGCTAACACTTGCTCCCATGTCCAAACTTCAAGCCTCAGGCAATCAAGCCTTGCTTACTGAAGTCGCCGCCAATAAGCGGGCATTCCGCCGTAACTTGTTTCACGGGCATCGTAAGCCCTGGACACTCAACCCTAAACACTTCATGCAAGAACAAGATTTCGATTTTCGCAGGCTCGGGAGTCCCCTTCTATAATCTCAACCGCATAACCCGGACTGAAAGGCACCTCAAGACAAAAGGACTCAAATTTCTGATTGGAAAATCTTTGCACTCGTGGCTGCCTCATGCAAGAAGCAGAACGTGCTCGCAGCAACCAGAGCGCAAATCACGAACACGGCCTGGCTCACCCCCACAACTCTTATTCGATAGAACTGTTGGGTCCTCTAAACGAACGGATTCTACAAATCCAGCATGACTTTTTTCAACCAACCCAAATACAAGCTAATGCATCGTGGAAGTGGAAGCAAGTCTTAAACACATGCCACGATGCTGTTTACATGGATGAAACTTCAATCGTCTTCTGTTTAATGTCAATCAGGATTTGGTTCACGCGGCCTGTGGCAAACGACGTCTAGACACCCAGCGCGGATGCTGTTGTCTTTGCCCGGTGTGCTTCTAAACGTGCAGGAAGCCGCAGCTTTATCTCAAAACCAGGCGTGTCGCATGTAAAAAACACAGAAGCAACAAAAGAAGGAGAGCTCTGCTTCACGATGATGGAGCTATGTCCTCACAATATCTTGTCAAAACGCTTGAAGCCATTCAAGCCTCTACGGTGCGCACAATCCACTTTAAATCAAAGAACTGCACCTTCAAATTCAAACTCCTTTCAGTCCAACGCCGTGTATGGCCTTGACGCCATTTTATACGCTTGTCTTGAGGAACCTCCACCTGTGAGGTAAACGTGCTGAACTTTAAGCATGCAACCCTGAACCTGCAACCTTAACAACGTAACACTTACGCCACTGAACCTTGCATTCTGAGAATTGCTTCAAGACGCCCACGACCGCCCTTTACCCCTGCGACAGAAAAGCCATTGAATTTGAACTCGCAAGCGGCCCAGGACTTCTGAACAAAGCGAAAACCTATCAGAAACCTTAGGCTCCGCCACATGCTCCGTAATTCCTGAACCTTAAGTAAGCCATCCCAAACCCGATTCCTAAACCTTGCACCAATGCACCAAAAAGCATTCAGCTCAACCCCCAAACCTATGCCCTGAACCTTGAGACCCTAAAGCCCTAAAACCCTTAATCCCTGCCAAGTCGCGGCCGCCACTTTGGCCAGACGTGCACGCCGCGAAGTGGGCTTCGCTGCCGGCAGCTCGGACTCCGACTTCAGGGTGGCCTCTTCTGTTTGGGGTTTAAGGTTTAGGGTTTGAGGTTTTTTCCCTCCCGCCTTGCAGACTTAGTTTTCAGGACTGACCCGCACTGTGGCACGCCGGAGAAGAGCTTCGACAGCTGGGTTGTGGTCTTGGGGATGTCTGAGGTTTTCTTCTCATGACGGGTGGCTACCGTGGAAGTTTTTTGAGGTGAGTTCATTTCGGTTTTCGAAGTGAGTTGCTCGTGCTGAGCGGCATGTCTGTTGAACATAGTTTAGGGTTTAGGGCTTTATACTTTGAGCTTCAGGCTATCACCGGCCTGAGGGTTTAGGGTTTCTTCTTATTCGGGCTTAGGACATATTTTAGGGAATATATTCCCTCATTCCCTAATAAGAGCCAGTAAGTATTCATGTTTGAGGTTTAGTTTGTTTTTCCCTCCTGCTTGGCTCGAAGCATGCAGGGCAGATAGGATCCAAAAACGTATGACATACATATCAGAACTGGATCCTGAAACCACCAAAACGTTATGAAAGGCAGAAGCAGAAACTGCATCATGGAAATATCACCAGACAGACAAAGAGATGAGATTTAGGGTTTAAGCGTTTAGGGTTTCGGATTAAGGGTTTAGGACTGAGGGTTCAGGATCTAGGATTGAGGATTTAAGGCTTGCGGGTGTTTAGGGCAATGGAAGAGAAGATGGAGACTGACCGATAATGGATGGAGCACACGGAAAAGACATGACTTGGAAGCTAGAGGGTGCATAGGGCTGATTGGGCGTTGGTTTAGGTTTTTGTGGGGTCTCAGGGTTTGGGGCGGTTTCAGGTCAGAGGTTTGAGGGGGCTTTAGGGAGTGTAAGAATGGTAATGCCGTATGGTCGTTTTCCAAGATGGGGTCCCCCAATTGTTTTATCATGGGGACTCTTCGCAAGCGCCCCCACATACCCTGCATTCTGTTGACTGCGCCTTCTTCTCCAGGGCTTCAGAAGCGAGGATCTTGGCCACAGTCTTCTCAACTGGCTCCTGCACAACAAGATAACAGGCGCTTCAAGAGAGATGCATACTAAAGCAAGGTCTACTGCGAACAGCGCGCTCAGCCCGAGAAGCTATCGACGCCCTGAACCCCAAACCCTGTCTCTATATAATACTGCGACCTATCCCTAGATCTCAAAACACACATATACATGTACATGGATATGTCTGCCTCCTCTCCTGTACAGCCCTACGTGTCCCCGTGAGTTCCCACATAACATCTAAACCTTGCGGAGGGTCCTTCCCCTCCTTCTCCTTCATGGGTGCCGGAGAGGCCGCGCGCGACTTCTTCGGCTTCTCCTCAGTAGGGATGCGTGCCGATGTTTTGCGAGTTCCGTGCGGCTTAGGCTCCAGGACTTATGGTGTAGGCTTTAGAGATTAAGGTTTGGGTGGAAGCTTTCTTTTTTGCGTTAGTAGGCTTATAGAAGCATTCCAGGAAGGGCTAACCAGTATGGTAGCAACATACCCTCATTTGGTCCAGGACTTGTCCAAAAAGTGTGGGAATAGATTCTGGTCTAGATGAAGAATGAGTCGGACCCCAAACCCCAAACCCTGTCAAGCGGAGCTTGGATTGGTCAACATGCCTGACATACAGATATATGGGAGCATTCCAATGCTTTGGTTACGTGCTTTGGTGAGGAAGAAAGCATACTTTGCGCAAGGCTTCTGTAGGGCTTCTCTGCATACGGCATATACTCTGACCAGTTCTTTGTAGTATGTGGGCGCTTCTGGGGTCTGTGCTGCCTATGTGCAATTGCCTCAAGATTCTTCGCCACTTCCTCTCATGGAAGTTCCTGGGCTTGGAACAAGCCTAGCAGTGAGAAGGGATGATCCGATTTGATCTCACTCTTCCACGAGAGGTTGACATGCTTTGCTACTGTACATATACGGGTATGTAGATATATTACCGAAAACTTCTAAACTGAGTTCAGCTTATAACTAGCGCCAACTGTCACTTCTAAGCAGGGCTTGGCACGAACCAAACGTAAAACCCTGCACGTCCCATGATGCGAAAGAACGCAGAAACCCAAAGCCTTGCTCCAACCTTCTCCCCCAAACGCACTGGGGCCGCGACGAACTCCATAGTCGTTGGCGTGGCATCCATGGCCGGGGCAGCAATCTCAACAGGAGCCTCAGGCTCTTGGAGTTCAGCCTAGACGTTTAGAGCTGGTTATTTAGGACAACTTTAGCGCTGCGCTTTTGGGACGTAATAGTGAAGCCTGGATTTGAGTTGCAGGCCTTAGAGCCTTCGTAGGGATCTTCAATTTCCCCGGCTGAAGGGTCCTGGCAATTGACGGCCTGGCTGCTAAAAGAGATACTTCAAAATCCCAAGCCCTGAATCCTGAACCCTAAATCCTAGTCCTGAAGCCTCAGCCTTGCATGAACTCCACACCCTACGCCCGAAATCCTGCATTCCTGAGCCGTGTTGAGGAGCTTATCCACAAGACCATTGGCCCCCTTTATTCCCAACGGCTATACTCTTAATTGCTATGAGCTCCCAGTTGGAAACCCTCACCCCTAATCCGAATACACGATACCCCCTGTATCACATCCCCCTAGTCCCGTTTGAACACATGTCTATATGTATGTGCGCGCAATGCATCTTTCCCGTAAAAAGGGGCCCGCTTCTGTGAGAGCCAAGTGGCAGGAACCATGTTGGAATGGGTGGGTCTCGAGCTTTGTGGTGCTTTAGGCGGCTTCTTTGAACCCAAACGGCTCATGTGGGACACGGGGTTTAAGGTTGAAGGGTGGGTTTCAGCGTGTCCGGTTCGGATCTAAGGTACAGGTTTCTAAATTGAATTGAACATATATTTTGTAGGACTTTGACTGCCTGACACTTCGGTTATAGGGTTGGGACTTAGGGTATAGGGTCCATGTGGCTGTATGGTTTGCGGCTTAAGGGTTAGGGTAATGTGAGTATTGCGCTGAGACAGTCTGCAGTGGTCCTATAAGGACGTTTAAAAGGAAGGGAATTGAGTTGTTAGATCAGGCATTCTGGGCAGAACCATGGAATTGGAATGTTATCAGTGTAGGAAACGATGTTCCTTACCATTGCTGGCTAAGACATGACACAAGGGTCTTTGGGAAGGACAGGCGCTGTTGACATGCCCGCGCTTGCCTTGAGCAACTTCTCCACGCGGAATACTGACCTCGGCTAACTTCCTCGTAACCCAGACCTCTGACTAATAAACCGACTCCCCTAATATGAATTACAATAGGGATCCTAATATTAAGACCCTTAAAAGGAGGGGTTTATTAATCAGGGGTCTACATGAATTTGCACAGGTTAAGGGCTTGAGGCCTATCGCTTTCAACCCTCAACCTGAACCCCGCCCCCCAAATGAAAGAAGTCAATATGGCTCCAAAGCATTCCCAGTGTGACCTGGTGCCACTATCATGGGTTCCCTATACTACCCCGCCTCGGTTCCCCCTTAATTAAAGCTTTTTAAGGGCTTCATGAATGTTAGTTAAGTGGGAACCTAGGGGGGGTAGTATAGAGGGTGGTAGTAGGGGAACCCATGACACTACCTGCCAGATTAAGGCTTCGACACGTGGATCAACAAGCATGGCAGATTCAGGTTTGGGGCTTAGGGGTTCTGGTTTGGGATTTCGGTTTAGCGGTTTAGGGTTTGGGATTTAAGGCTTAGGATTTAGGGTTCGTTCTTCTTTGGCAAGGAATTGTGTTTTGAATTTTGGGTGTGTTTCTTGCGGGCTCCTCATAATAAGTCAGGGCCCTCATAGCCTGGGAGTATACAGTAGGACTCCAACTCGAAGGGTCGTCCAGCTGGGTAAGAAGTAGATGTCCAGAATATTCAACAAACATTTGCTACATAGGAGTTCCGAAAGAGTAAGCTTCCTGTTTATATTCCCCCCTACACATCATATTCTGACGCATCAGGACCGCAAACAGGGACAGTCCATGTGTGTGGCCAGCCCCGCATACATACAGCTCGTTTGATCTAGCTCCTGCTACCCCGTCTCGAGCCAGTTTTTCTTATCAAGGGGGCGAGGGTAGCTCCAACCACGATCATCCCCTTATAAAGAAACCCAGTATGTGAGGGCACTTTGCGGTACTACATTGGGGGCATTTATTGTGAGGGGCAGGGTGGATTTTCCCAGGATGAGGGGATTGGTTTGGAACATCTATAGGGCGCTATCCGACATGAACTACTGCCATCTGGGTTTTCAAAAGCCAAGATAAGATCAGCTGCCAAAGGTTTGGCATCAGTTTGGTGCTAAGGGAACCCGGCAGGAGAAGAGCGGTATTGTCGGTCTTCTGATTGCTGGATGACCATAGTCCGGCACCCTTAAATCTCAGCCGGCCCCAATCCAACACTCCTCATCTCTTACACATTCCTGCCCCAGCACGAGACACGAAAAGACCATCTGTAATTAAGCACATTGAAGCTTCCATCAGGCAAGAGTAGGTCTTGTAAACGCTGAACGACGTACATCAAAGACCCAAACCCTGCAACATCTTCAAGCCCCGAATTGAGATGAGGATGGGACAAGCATTCCTTGAACCCCACAGCCCAAGCCCAAAACTGCTATCAAACAGATCCCAGCGGCGTAGCACCCACCGCGCAGTTGTCCGAAAAGTCAAAAGCTGCTACTGCCAAGCGCATGAGCCCCTTATCAGGCAAGAAACTTGGCAAGAACAAGACGAGTTGAGCCAAGGGTTCAATGTTTAGGTTTAGGATTAGGTATTGTGTTAGGCTCGATGCCCCATCGGATACTTCGCATACCAGCAAATTTGCGGCGATTATGATTCTCCAAGGAGTTGAATGGTTAATCTTGTGTGGTGTGTCAGGTTGCACCGGTTTTCAATGTCAAGGATCATGGGTCCTCCTAACCAGCCCACCTATACTACCGCCTCTCAGTTCCTCAGGGCCCCTCCTAACCCTAAACAAGCTTAAGTCAGGGTGTAGCCTGGTGTAGATTAGGGTGGCTAGATAACCCATAGAAGGACCTCGGAGCTTGGAATTGAGGGTTCAGAGTTTTGGGAATTTGGGAGCTTATTTGGAGCTGGCATTCGCATTAGTCTTTCGGAGCGAAGAAACCACCCCTCAAACCTGAAAGCATCATGGAGCTGAGCCCAAACACTACAAGAAGGCCCTGAAGGGCTAGGATTGCCCAGAAGGCCCGTCGGGGATTGTCAGGGACCTTCGGCAATGTTCTTTCTGGGCTGAAGCGAAGAGATTGTATCAGCAATTTCCATTACTTGACAGCCTGATGTTTAATGCCGGGAAGCAAACGATATCTCTTCAGCGCCAACTCAAAAACCCTAAGCCTAAGCCTCTGAGGCCTAATTTCTAGACACATGTTCCCCAAACCCCGAAAACCCCTCGATGCTTTCTGGGGTGCCCTTCCGTTCCGCTTGTGGTTCGGGACGTCGTTCAGCATCCGCTTGGCCGCGATTTGAAGGCGATCCACGGAGAACCTTTCTCCAACAGTGCTTGAGGCTGGTTCTATCCTGGTCTAGTGAGGTTTTCTAGTTTGGGTAGCATATTGGGCTCTGAAGATGCCTTTTCCCACGCAATTCCTTGAATCCCAAGCCCTACTTGTGTTGCGGAGCCTTAGGCCCTGAGCGCTCATGTGCCCTGGCCTCATCCCTGGCAATCAAAACACCACAAATACTGGCTAGATTTAGTGCCACATGCATCATGAGCAGCTAATTGCACCATTGCTTGGAGGAACTATGCAAGCCTAAAGAGTGATT
>CAJNIZ010043860.1:116329-136131 GCA_905231905.1 Symbiodinium pilosum
AACCCTAAACCCTGAAACGTGAAAAAAGTTGCCGAAGCACTCCACGTCGGCCATAAGCCGCCCCAGCAGTTTTGTGGCCTCAGCGTAGCGACTCCGCTCCACCTTTGCGACAAGGGTGGAGGGCCTTTAAGGTTTGGTGTAGTAGGGTTTAGGGTTTAGGCTTCAGGGTTTAGGGTTTAAGGTGTAGGGTTTAGGGTTTAGGGTTTGTGGTTCAGAGCAAACGCCGGGGCTCAATCAAGAGGAGCCTAGACAAGGAGTTTGGAGAGGGGGGTTTCCAGCTGTGGGGCTTTCATTGGATCGTAGGATCTCATACAGAGAAATGGCTTCACCCAACATACTTGTTGATGATACGTTAACATTCTGCAGGGAAAGTCATAGTGCTGAAGGAAACCAATCCCGGTGATGTGGCACAAGGTGCGGAGTATAGAGATTGTTGAACGTGTTGTACAGATTGATCAAGGTTTTAGGGCCTATTTTCGAGTGATGCAAAGTAGACACATCCGAGTAGCGACACGGGCCAGGGGATTTTAAGGCGTGGGTTCAGACCTCGTTCTTTCACTTTGGGACCCTTCGTGTGGCACTAGGTAAAACTTCTACCATGCGGAGGGATGTAACCTTCCCTGGAAAGTCGTGTACTGTACTGGATCCACCGCTTCAGCACACCTGGTCGCCTACTCTTGACGGTCGAGCAATACTATCGGTTCTGAGGAAGGCCGGCATTCACGGGGGCTCATATACGGCACCTGACCTTACATCCATAATGAGCCCCAAGCCCAAGCCTTGAACCCTAGACCCGAAACCCTAGGCCCTAGAATGTTTCAACCAAAACTCTCCACCCTCAACATTGCCTAAAGATAAACCATACTTCCTCCCATGCGCCTTCAGGGACATGTGCAGCATATTCCTTGCTTTCGTGTTTAAGGCTTTCTTACCAACAACAGGAGAATCTGAAGTGTCCTGCTCTGGTCTCAAGAGTCCCCTGAGTGGTCATTATCACTCATCTGGGAGGTATGGTTCAGGGAGGAGGCCGTATCAGTTCTGAGGGACCCTGAATTGTTGAAGTCCCGCGTACCATGAAAATACAAACTAATAACACACATCTTGTTGTGGTATCATTGTAGCAGCACTGAGGCAGGTAAAGTACAGCTGGGAAGAAAACTCCAGGCTCAACGCCCTAGCTAGTGTTCAAAACGCTGAAGCCATAGCTCTAGACCTTAAAGCCATAACAGCAGCTGACTCCTTGTGAGGCGTGTTCCACAACAAACCGAAACGGGCAACCCGCTTCGCAATCAAAAGCTATCACGTTGACTTTCTTGGGGGCCGTATGGATTTCAAATGTACATGGGGGTTGCATGTGATTCTACGGGCCGCCACTTGGCATAAGGCTAATTTTGAACCACAACTGCTAGCCAAGCAAGCAAACATGGGTCTTCGTACTACAGCAGTGACGTCTGTCTTTTGTTTTTCATTCTGGAACTGCAGACGCCTCAACTCCTTGGGCATCGAGAGTCGTTGCGAATGGCCCAGAGGGACTGCTGCTTGCCGCTCTGGCCTTTCTTGCCTTTACCTGGCTTGCCTTTGAATCCTTAGAGCCTTGCGCCCTCTATACCAGTCCCCCCAAGGTTCCCAATGAGTTAAAGGTTTTCTATAAGGATCATTAAGGCAAATTCATGGGAGAACCTATGGGGAGTAGGAGAGGGGGTAGTAGGGGGACCGAGGAATTTCCCTGCTTAAGTGACCCGTTATGGGGAAGCTGCATACTTGATGGACTACCGGGTTTAAAAGTTCAAGGGTAGTTGCGCTCAGGGGCAGTGCTGTTCAAGACAAATTCTGCTTCCTGGGGCCTGGGTACTGAAAACTCATGCAGGATAGCTCATCAATCACAAGTGAAGAAAAGGGCATGCCAGATACCCTAGGCCTTTTTGCATCCAACCTGCGAAGCCTCCGCTGTGAAAGCGACTCCCCGATCACTTGCTTTCAGCAAGAAGTCTCATTAGACGAGGGAGCCAGGCCCTAAACTCCAAAGCCAGATGGCGCCTGGCTGCAAGCTCGGCAGCTGCGTCTACTTACGCGCTCCAAGACTACATATCCGACCCTTCCAGGGTAGTGCAACTGCAGAAGTATCTAGGCAAAGAACGGAAAAACTTCTTGCCTGACCTGAAACCATACTACTGCTCGCCCATACGAACGCAGCAGCAAATTCAAGTTTGAATTCTGCCAAGACAAGCCACACCCTGATTGGCCATCCCTGAAGCTTCCATATATCTACCCTACAAGATCCCCACATCTTCTCACAACCTTGCACCTCCCTAAGTTGGGCCTCTAATCCTCTAATGAGCTTTTTAGACAACACCACAGAAACCTATACACCTAAACCTTGGGAAGCATGGAAGCATAGTATATTCCATCCTGCAGGATCTTGCCCATGCTGGACGTTTTGCCTCGAAACCTAAACCCTAAGCCCAAAGCCCCGGACTTGGAGCACTGATCCCAACACTCATAACCCCAAATCAAAAGCCCCAAGGCCCTCTTTGAGCCTCCTCAGTATTTGTACGTTTGCTGCAAAGCTGCCCGGCACGGCCCACCCTGAAGCGGCCACCGCCGACGCCCACGGAGAAGCTTTGATCGACCACGGTGTCCTAGGGAGCTTCTGCGATTACGCGCCATAAAAGCTAGGCACTGACAAGCAAGTGCGTATGCAAACGTTTGTATCATTTGTGCATTTGCAAGTATGTCCGAACGCTACTATCTCCAGCAGCATAGACAAACCATATATAGTGGTGTTGCTATGGGGTAATAGGAATAATGGCATAGAACAGGGATAGGAATAGTGATTATAGCAACACCAGGTCATGATAGCGCTGGAGGTAAAAGCATTAGCGCCACATCTGATGTTGTTAAGTCAGGTTGAAGAAGCAGAAACCCATTACACCAGGTGGGTATCTCATGGAAGGGTAATCTCCAGAGGCTAAATACTTGATTGGCCCAGGCCGATGGTCGGAGATGTAGTGTGTGCACAAAAAAATTGGGAGACTCGAGGCTCTGGCGGGCCTTGCTGTGGTTGTTTAGATCCAATATAGGGATCGTATGGCTGTGTCTGGGTCTGGCTTTCAATCAATGTAGCTGTAGTAACACTTGTAAGACGAATGAATACACAGAAGCAACAATCATAACATGCACACAGCCCTCAGAATAGTGGCCACACGACGCTGGCATCTCCTGAACGGTACAAACACCGCGGGTTGAGCCTGATGGGGGCTTGATGCCCTCGGAAACGTGAAGCGTGAAACAGGAGACACAGCCCTAAATGCCACACTCCAAAACCAGTTGAGTTTGTTAAGAAGTAAACGGTAAGCACCTTTCAAACTTGAATGCTGCACCCTTGGACCTGTTGCTTTCCGAAATTTCAGATCTAGGGCTCTGGAGGTTCTGCACGCGCAATAATTTTCGTGGGGCGTTCCCTTCCAACTGTCCCTCTTAGGACTGTAGCAGGCGTATAGTGTACTTAGTGTCCCTGTTGATGCGTGCAACGATGGGGAAGTGTACGGAAAAAGACCAATTCCCCTCTTAGGGCTCAAGCGATGCTGGCTTCTGGCCTATGGGCAACCATGCTGCATGATCCTGAACATTGATTTGAGCAGCTACCAAAGGACTTGTAGGATTGTGGGGCCTGCGAACCCCAGGTTCACGGCCTGCATGAACTTCTGCAGGGTAATGTAACCCCCTTCCCTTAATAGTGATTATACTGATCCTTATATTAAGGCCCTCAACAGGAGGAGGTTTATTCATCATGGGTCTACATTTCCCTAGCTTGCCTCTGCTGCATCCGAGGTGCAGTGAGCAGTTGGACAACCGCCTCATAGCTGATGGCCTTGGACAATCTATGCTATTTTACTACGATTACTAGTATGATTACTATTATTATTGCTATTACTGTTTCTATTACTATCATTAATATGCTCATTGCTATTGCTATTGTTAATATTGCTATTTAGCCCTGACGGGCCTATGGAAGTCCTATCGGCCCACGCGTTTGAACATTGTGTGCGGGGAGCTTGCCCCCGCAACTCCCAAGCTACAATGCGGGGACTCTCCAAAAATAGGGGTCCCCCCTCATGTACCACCAATGTTAATCTAGAAAGGGGGCTCCTTTTGTAGGAACCTCCGTCATGCGCCGATGAACGCCAACCGCCTCACGGCTCGTACAGCCCTGAGCCCAATGTAAACAAGTAGTTGTGGTCGTCATCGTTGTTGTCGTCGGTGGCGGCGGTGATGGTGGGGGTTGTGGAGAATACTACTCTTGCCTAGAATAACGATGGTAATCAACTCTGGGTCCCCAAACTCCAAGGTTCAAAAAAGCTAGATCCAGTACTTACTCTAGGTCCTGGGCTTTTATTTTCTTACAGGCAGCGTCCTCCCTATGAGCAAGAGGTACTTGAGTCCGGTACCTCTCCAAGTGAGCTCTTCACCAAAGGCAGCTCAAAGGCCGTGTCGCACCAAAGGGGCAGCAGCTCCTTGCAAGCTTGATGCAGGGTTGAAACTGCGGTGAGTTTAGCTGCTGCAGTGATATTCAGGAAGGAACATAATGCCGGTAATTATTGCTCACAATGATGAAGACAGAAAGCTTATAAAGCAGTATCATAATGAATGCTACGAATCATAAATAACATTAATTAGCAATTATGATGCTAGCAGCAACGATAAAGCAGCAGCCGCCGCCAAAACAGGAGTGTAACCCATAAGCCGACATACTCCGGAAACTACATACACTGTTTGGCATGGACCAAACAACAGTTCAGAAAGCTTGCAGCAGCATGACATTCCCTTGTACAGCCAGCCCTCCAAATTACATATCTTCCGCCCCCTGTAGTCACACGGTAGGATTACCAGCAGCAACGTACAATGTACAAGCTTGGTGAATTGCTACTATTATCCCAAGATCTGTTTGAGGTGCCCTCTATCATTTTTATGTAAGGAACCTAACAAAACAGTATTGGAAACCGTTCAGAACCATGTCTTGATGCAATGTCTCTACCGTCTTTGGTATAAGGGGGAGGGTTTCCCAAAAATCGGTTCTTAGTATAGGGCATTCGTTCCTCGTTAGAAGCTCTCAACCAGCATGGCGCTTTGTAAGGCTGGGTCCTACCTAGTCCTAGAGAAACTTCGTAGAAAACAGGTCTCTCAGCGTACCCCGTTGAAGTTTCAGTGCCGGATACCACCTAGAACTCAAAATCTGAACTGTCAGCCTTAACCACCACCTATCCACCCATGGAAGCTGGATCCTACTAAACCCCAACCGCCATTCCAGTTGCGTGCCTAATTCAAGTTGTGTGTTAAAGGTCCACCAAATGATTTCTGAGTAGGCTCGCGTATACAACAATAAGGACAAGACCAGGGTTCAAGGCTTAGGGATCATGATTTAGGAGGAAATTGGGGCTCCTACCCTCAGACTCATTGTTATTGTAGCCACACAACGTACAACCATTGAGTCTTCTCAATAACCCTGAGCCCTGAAACCCGTACCAGAATGGCGGTCCAACTGACGCGTGGTGAGGCCAGTGAGAGGCAGCATGACGTGGCATTTCACGAACTGGGCTCCTGCAACCATGGAGAATTTTAGGGTTCGCGGTTAGAAATTTGTGTTTGGGACCTAGCCTGATGAAAACTTGAAGGTCTACGGAGGGGCTATGAAGAACTCGGTCTGGGAGCTATTTAGGCTTCTAGGGAAGTTGAAGATGAAAGTTGCCTCAACCACTGCAATGTGGCAAAGTGGCCGAAAAGAAATTCAGGAACACAGGCATCTCATTTTCATGTGCTGCCTGTGCTGCCTTTGCCCCTGTGTACAGGCAGCTATCCTGATTCGAGCGTTTCGGAAGCACGGTCTTGTGCTTTCGTAATCCCAAAGCTCAGAGCAGTGCCTGCATCTAACACGGGAACAAAAGTAGATACCTTTTGGATTTGCGGAACGAATTAAGATTAAAACGGAACCAATACTTCCCGGGCTTCAAAGTGCAAAGTCACACACCGGGTCGTTCGGCAATATCTCGGAACAAGAAGCCTGAAAAATTCATCGCTAAACCCTAGGCAGCCAATAATCCCTGAACATTCCTGTACCCTGAGCCTGAAGGCTTTTTTCTCCATCTAACCTGGACCCCTACCGACATTCAATCTTAGCTGTCCATTGGGAGTTGAATAGTATGCAAATAAACTTGTTTTCCTGTCATCCCTCATCTTGTGGAGCCATAGACTGATCGAGGCCTTGACCTTTGGCATCTGGATTTGCTCAGGGCCAGCCCCTATAAAAAAAATCTCCTCATACTACTTCAAAAACATACCCCCACCCGAATGTCAAGTTCTCCACATAGGATAAAGACCTCATATTTTGGAGGTCATATTTATTGTTAGTTGGGGAGCCGAAGGGTTGTTCAACAAAGCCCCAAACCCCTAAAATCTCTGTCAAGGAGGCCCCTAAACCTTCAACACTGAGCCCTTTATACCGTATATACCCATGTAATGCTAAAATGTTAATGTAAGTTCCTGGGACGTAATCGAACTGAAAGGCAAGTGAGGGCAGATCGGCGGCAGGCGTCTTGCTCAGCAGCTCCTGTGCTACATAGGGATTAATATGTGAGGGGTTCCATAGAGGTTCTAAGGAGGTATATCAGGGTTATTTAGGGGTTATATAGGTGGGTATAGGGTTGGTAATTAGGACGGGGGCAAGGTTTGTCGTTGAGGAAGTTAAGGGTCCAGGGTGTCGGGCTTGGGTAGGAACACGTGCACACTGGAGTTTGGATGTGCATTAGGGGGCGTTTTGATGAGGCATTGCTGCTCCAGCAATGTTCCGCAGCAGTTCAAAGCACGCGCTGTCAGCAACCTTGCGGTACTCGTTCGTGATGCACACCACGCATTACGAGGTCAACTCGCACCGACACCCCAAAAACCTCACCCTATGCTGTCTACAGGCTTACCTTGAGGACCCGAGGAACATGCAGGGCTATAAGGAGTGTATACAGTAACGCTCATTCCTTCCAACGTCCCCTGATTTGTTTGTGGTCTCAGTAGTCGCACAGGAACGAAGAGTGACTGTGCCAGCTGTGGCCGGTATGGAAGTGACACAACCTATCCGCACGATGGTAAGGGGACAGATATGAACAGCAGAGGAACAATACAAAGGACAGCTTCAAAAATCATGGGCCCACTGCTTTAATCCAAAACACCAAGTAGCGTCCTGTAACTGGTACACCAAGATAGCGACAACCATGCAGCAAAACCCATAACATGAGCAGTTCCAACACATGGGGCCCAGCTTTTGTGTGCCCCTTATATGAACGAACCACAGTAAAGATTTCTTATGCACTACATTAGGGACTACACTAGATTCACTAGATTACCTCAAGGACCCCTAGGTCCACCTTTCATAGTCACTTGGTAACCCTAGGATGGACAGCAGCTCGTACTATGTCCATCCCTATTCGTCCCTTGGTAAGGCTCGTATTGACAGTAGCTCATAGAATTCCTTACGACCCCTATGTCACCGAATCCCAGTTTCCATTGAATTGTCGATTTTCTTTTGCACTTCATTCTCTTTTGTTGCTGTGATATTCATACATAATCCCTCTATAGCCCCTATATACCTTAGTATAACGTAAACAAGAGTTTCCATTTCCTTTTCCATACCCAAAGGATCTACAAGCAGTGGACATCCCGTAGCAGCTCTACTTCTAAGGCCTGGGATTTCAGTGTTTGGGTCCTGGGTATTCAAGGCCTGATTAACAGTTGAACATGCCCCCGGTCTATGAGGTCTCAAAGAAAAAAGGATCCCGAGGAATACTGTTGAGGAGCTGGGCTTCTCAAGCAGCATCCCCTATGAGACCTTGGTGAGGAGCTGGGACGATACCGCTGAAAAGCTGTCGAAACCACCCAAACATGTGAACTTGCCTTATGTAGACTTATGGAAACAGATCACAGGAGGATTGTCTAGCACATTGACTTTACAGCAAGTTGGAGGAGGCACCTTCAGTTTCGCAGCCTGCCGGCCGTACACAGCTTCTACCTGCAGGCTGCGAGGCACATGAGGCAAAGTTATGATCCTTCTTGCTAGATGAAGCTTGCAAGGAGTTGCAGATGTTTGTGTGCAGGCATGCAAATAACGAATCCTTGGTCCCTATTTTTGTGGTCCTCTATAACAATCCAGGTCTTTTGGAATAGTCATTGTGGATGCCCACGTTAAAAACTGGCTTCTGACACCATCTCGGGGCTTTTGCGCTCGCCCTTTTAAGCAAAAGTCAATCGTTCCTTTCTGTGGCCAAAGCCTCACACCTATGCATTCAAACCGAATGGAGGGCTTAGGGTGATTTAGGGCTTGGACTCATCAAGGTTTTAGGGATTCAGGGGGCAGCGCCCCATATCTTCCATAATTCCCTGTCCGAAGTGGGTGTCAGCCATGCTGGGATGGTATATAGGGATCCTAGACAGCCACATAGTGGCGAATCGTCCACAATTTTCTCTATCAGACCTAAGCCAACATCAAGAACTGCGATCCCTACATTTCAAACATGAATCCCTCAAGGACAAAAAATCTCTTGACCCCGAACCACACATCCTGGTCTCCTAATACTGGCGAAGTGGTTTCTCAAAACAAGGGCTTCGGATCTCTACAGGAGGAGGCCGAGGGCTTAGGGTTTAGGATTCTATTCGGGATTATGTAGGGGCAAAAATGCAGAATGAGAATTAGGATTGGGGTATATCATGCCATAATTGTGGAAATATGACAAGGGGAGGATATTGGTAGACCCTAAACTCTAAACTAAACCCTAAATCTTAAACCCAGTAAGTGAGGCTAATACATTTGATAACCCGCAAACCCACGCACAAGCCCAGTTTCCCTTTCACTCACCTTTTCTTGTCCATTTGATCCCCCGGAAAATGCCCCAACATCTCCCGACAGATCCCCTGTAAACCCTACCCCTAAAGGCCCTATAAACTTTACTTCAATTTACAGGGTTCTACAGTACTGTAGGAGATGGATGTCAAGGTGCCATACCACTTTTCACTGTCACTGTGGAGACGTCCTGGGATGAGGGCACAAAGTTCTCCAGCCAAAGGGAGGTGGTACGTAGGGTTTACAGTTTAGGGTTGATAAAGGGGTCTAGAGAAAGGAGCGAGGGGGGGAGGGAGGGAGAGGGAGAGAGAGAGAGAGATGCTGCTATAGGGGTAAAAGGCATCATCGAATGGATTTTGGGCAGTCTGGCTAGGAAAATCCGAGGTAGAATCAGGGTATGCCCCGAAGTCCCGTTGTAGTTGTAGATACTACCAAGGACCAAGGCGTTATACGTCTGCATCGGATGTTCAAGCAAAGATGACATTTTGCCCGAAGGGTGGCCAACGCAAAGTGAATGACCGGTTTGGCACTTGCACTCCTGGAAGATTTTTTAGACTTGTTGGGAACATGCTGATAACTGTTTTCTGGAGTTCCTATCACTTTATTGGAGATGCTCTTATTCATAACGTGTGGAGTCTTATGATAAGTGGAGGCCTTGAAATGCATTCAATTTGTACGTAAGTCTTCTGCAACAAACAGGATACTTCACCAGGACCCTTAGCCGAGTTCTCACGAACGGCTCACCAAATCCTGCAGCGAAGCCTACCTGTCTTGTAAGTTATCCTTCACCCAAGCCCACGAGACGCTCCAAAATCCCCGAAATAGACTCAATACTGCCAGGGTTCAGGGTTTAGGGCTCAGGGGACGCGGGATTTTGATAGCTTCCTGGGGCTTCTGGAAGGACGACCATGCTATCTTTCCATAATAGGGGACCCCTAGCTTCAAATTGAGAAATATTGCTCGTTGCATCCGGGCTGCGATCAGCTTCACTTTCCTCGGCCAGTTGCAAGCTGTTGCTCACCACCCCCATGACCTCCCTTGTGCAAAAACCCTATGTAGAGGAAATGGCGCCCTGCTAGCTTCGAGGTGTGTTCTAAGGAGCTCGTATTCCTTGGGTCATTCCATGGCACGAAGGTTTCTCGACTTTATTACAACCACGTGACTCTCATAGGACCCTGTATATAGAGGTTGCACATACTGAAGTCCCTCTCATTCTCATCCCGAACACGCTGATAAATCGCTACATAACCCGTATATCATCCTTAGCCCATATATATAAATATCCTCGTTCGTGAGGGTTCACATGTTCTGTCCTCAGCTTCATGTTTAAGCAATGTTTCCATGGCAGCTGCTAACGTGAATCCTAGTATACTACGTGGAACCTCCTATGTAGCTCAGCTTTGAGTAAATTATTCAAGGAACCCCCTACATGGGTAGTTCACAGGTGGGTACCCTTACAGGAGGCCTATATGAACTATGAACCTCATATAGCCCTATTACCTTTGTACGAGCCTTATATGGGGGTACCCCCCTGGCAAGTACCAACCTGGGGGTATTCTTCTACCAAGAACATATAACAAGACCAACAAAGAACTACGCAGGAACCCTCTATGAGCTCAACCTTGAACACAAAACCCTAAATGCTGCGGCCTAAACCATAAGCCATGAAGCCCAAACCCTTTTGCAACAGGCTTGTCACAAGATTCAGGCCCTGCTCACACCCTGAACCCTGAAAGTAAGCATCTTGGCCCTACATCCTAGAACCAAAACCCATGACCCTACACCCTATATGTCCCTATAGACCCCAAAAACCCCTTCGTATTCCCTAAGCCCTAACTAAACACTAAGCGCCAAACCCTAAACCCAAACCATAAACCTTTTGAAGTTCGAAAGCCAAGGAGCCCAACATCTGGCACTTGAAACTGCGAGGAGACTTCCTCTGGCGTGTCTACCTCGGCCACTGTAAAGGGCCAAAATACAGCGATTGTAGGGATTCTCTAGGGTTGATATGTAGGGTTTGAGGTTTGGGGGCCCTAAATTAATTACCAAGAGTGCCACATCAAATGGAAAACAATGTGGAGAGTGAAATGGAAACTGGGCTTAAAAGGGGTCATATAAAAGACTATGACTGTCTAATCAGGGGTTTTTTAAAGGCTCTACAGAGGTGCATGAACATTACGACAAGCTTCTTGGTGGCACAGCCCAGCGCCCTCATAACTTCACAATGACATGTGGCAACCTTTCTGCTGTCAGGCAAGGCCAAACCTGGAGGATTGTCAGGAAACAGCATGGGATGATAGCGGAAGTCTGTGGGACTCCGCATGTTCAAAAATCTCCGAAGGTTGAAGAACATCAGCCCCTCTTCAACAAACAAGAGGACTTTGGCATTGGTAAACCCAACTGACCCATATAACAAGGCCCTATGACTATCATAGGCCTTTTGCAGGGTCTGAAAATTTGGGGGGTCGGGATTATGTACCAAAATGGTAGTTTCCCAAAATGAGGGGATCCCAAAAGGGTACCCCTAATTTTGGGAAACCCCCCAAATCCACTTGTTGTCAATTGAGCTGCGTCATTCTCGTCTTCCGCTTTGGCCACAGCGTCGCCTGCCGTTTTGCATCCCTCCTGGTGCCGCAGAAACCGACAACCCACCGTGTAGAGCTTGTGTAAGGTCTTGGGAGTTAGGTGCATACGTGTTGGAGTTTGGGTCGGAAGGTCCAAATATGTTTGGGTTTAGGGTTGTGGGACTTGGGAGATTGGAGGGGTTAATCTGAGAAACTTATCCTGCTTTCTGCTTAGAGGGGCCCCTTACAAAGTCCCGGTGCCGATGAGGGAGGTTCTAACACTGCCTTGTGCTGGCAATTGCCCCCCCCCCTCAACAAAACGCTCGGCACCGAATGAAGGCACCTTCACCTCTAAAGGTTGGGTCATTCCCCCTCCCAGTACCTGTCCTTAAAGGGGCCTTATTAAGGGGGTTCTTATAACTCCTATAACCCATTGTGGTAACAGTTACTGCAAGGGGGAATGACCCAATCTATAGGGCTTAGGGTTCAGCATAATCTGTCAAAACTGACATGGAACCTCATGAAGGCCCTCTTTAGAAGGATAGTAATCTACAAACGGGCGCTTCTCTGGTGCCATGTTAGCTTGGGGAAGAGTATGGATTTGGTAGTTGCCATCAATGAGGGACCCCAAAATAGACCATACTCCTTATTGCAAAGGGCCCACGAAAAGGGACTCTTAATTGTCTCAAACCCTCATGTAAGGTAGGCGTGAGCGGGAAGGGATCAATCTATAACTCCCAT
The DNA here is from genome assembly GCA_905231905.1 of Symbiodinium pilosum. Taxonomy (NCBI): domain Eukaryota; class Dinophyceae; order Suessiales; family Symbiodiniaceae; genus Symbiodinium; species Symbiodinium pilosum. The sequence continues at coordinate 128,516 of CAJNIZ010043860.1, forward strand.
ATCCCATCTGTAATCCCAATCTATAATTCCCCTTTAAAACCCTAAACCCTAACCCTAAACCTAACACTCCTTTTAAAAAGGGGTCTGGTAATGGTCTCCTCGCCAAGCTCTTTCTTCTGTGCTTCAATTCGCGTGGCATCCTTCGGCCAGATGTTGGGACGCAATGGGGGGGGGTCACTGCGGGGTTCCGGGTTTAGGGTCCTAGGGTTTTGGGTTCTAGAATTTAGGGTTTGGGTCCTAATTAGGGTTAGAGTTTAGGATCCTAGGGTTTAGGGTTCAAAGGCCTAGGGTTTAAAGGGTTTAGGGAGTCTGAGAGGTTCTACGTCTAGATTCAGACGAGGATTTTGGCGGCCTCAGCGGCCCCCCCAAAATGAGGACCCTACCGTTCCTATAGCCGCATGATGGCAATGGGGTCCCAACCGTGGAGGTTGGGCTTGCCAAAATCCTCTTACAATTGATGCCAAGAAGTCCCTTTTTGTTTTACAGGCCTTGATCAGGGTACTTTTGACTCTACTCTGCATCTACTGGGCTGGGGCTTACCGGCCTGGGGTCATGACTGTATGTAGCACTCACATACTAGCCCTCAGTACCCTTCCAAGTCCCCACCCAACAAACTGGCTAACCCCAACCCATAAAAAGACTCGGCAAATTTGCAGGGTTCTCAGCCTGACACGGTCCAGAATATGTTGGGCCCGCTCTATGTCTGGAAACCCCTAAACCCGAAACCCTTAACCCTATATAATAGGCCCTAACTTGGGGGCCTTCTATTTTATGGAATCCCCTTGTCTGAAACCCCACAGCCGGTTTTGCAGCCTCGGACTGAATCGTCTCCCCACACTTCTTGGATGGGAAGCCACAAACGGTTACACCTGCCATCTTCTCCAGGTGTTCTCGGTTTAGGGTTTAGGGCTGAGGGTTTAGTTGGTTTAGGGCTGGGAAGCCTGGGGTCGTTTCAGGCTTGCACTTCAGATTGACGATGTAGAGTGTGGAGTATTGGGTCGCATCGAAAATAATCTACTGTAGAATTGCATTACGTATATAATGAGAGAAGGAATCTGACCCAAGTAGAGAGAACCAACATTACAAAGTGTTTGTGCTTCTACCTGACCATTTTGGGGGCGTCGTAAGGCTTGGAAGGGATTCATCCAGGGGCTTGCAAGGGGGCGCTCAAGAGTATGGTCCCCGTTTGGGGGGTGAGAGGGTCCGGCAGCACCAGCCCACTCTGCTGTCAGTGCATGATGAACTTTACAGAGGCTGGATGCATCTCAGTAACAGTAAGGTAACACGCAACGACACACCCTAAACTTCAAAGAGAACCCTAAACTCTGAATCCTGAACCCTGACACCCAAGCTCTCCCCATGTGGATCACATCGAAGTTTCACTTGCCTGGGTTGGATGAAGACACCAGGAACTCCTCTGCAGCGCGTTTTGGGCATTGAGACTCTGGGATGTCTGTCTCCAGGCACTGCTACTGCTACTCAATGGCGGGGCGTAGGGAATGAGGAATACGGTCCCAATATAATGTATTCCCAAATTCCCTACTAAGCTGCAGTGAGGCTATATCCAATTGCCGCGAAACGCTTTCACAACTCACAGAAAGCTATCTCACCTGAGCGGGGATAGAGCAGACTTGAACAGCCGCTGGCGAAACGACAATAATGCTGAGAGCATGAAATCTCGCACTATAGGGGTGCCAAGCGGCTAGGAGTTGGGAAGCGACATGTCTTGCTGTCTCAAAGCTGGATGTTCTTTCAGCGAAGGGAATTAAGGATGGGTGGGGGGTGTTGAAGCTGGTTTAGGGCTGACCTGCCAGGGGCACCGAAAACTGAAGGCTCACGCTGGTTTGTGACTACTGCGCAAACTATTACCAGTACTATTCTTACAAAAACTACTACTATTACTGTTACAACTACCTACTGGGAAATGCAATGTAGAATGTCCCCGCACTGCTCCTAGTGGCCTCTGCGGCGCCTGCAGTCCGACGAGACTGTTGTGAAGTTTGCGGTATCCATTTTGTGTAGCAATAGTCCCCTTTAAGTCTATGTAGAATATGGGGTATATGGGATCTTATTGTAATACGCCCAAAACCATATTCCATCTACATAAGGGGGACTATGACCAAAGTACGGCTCCCCTGAATGGACCATATCAGAACTGGGTCCCCCATAGCAAGCTCTGTCGACACATGACCAGGAGGTTATCCGAAATCTGCCTTTTTTACACCATCTCAAAACAGTTTTTGGCGTCCCTCATAAACTCCTTCCCTAGGGCATCTCCTGACACAGTGCTGCCCACTTCGGCGCTTCCCAGCTCAGGAGGCCCTGCCGGCAGCCAGCTGATCAGGGCCCAGCGTTTTCTTCCAGTGTAGGTTGTTAGAAATCTGGTCCGATTTTGGATCCTTGTGGAACTTGGGCAGCTTCGGGACTTGGGGGCTTTAGCATGTAGAGTCTAGAGCCAAGGGTGTAGTCTTAGCGCAGTGGATAAGATGTTCTGGTGATCCCAGACCCTATAAACAGCCAGTCGTGCAGAAAGAGTCAGAGCTTATCATAGTACTAGCAGTATACTCTCTCATCCCTATCGCCTATCGCAGGGCCCTATAGTCTAAACTCCTTAAATGGGGTGGAGAAATAGCATTTAGAAGTTGAAGCAGGGAGATGGGCTAGATATGCCGGAAAGGTACAACTGCCTCCTACAACCTCGAACTAATATTGAGCCACAAAAAAGGCATCTTCACATTGAAGCCACATACCTTGAACTTTGTACCATTCATGAAGCCCCTGTATAACCCTAAACCCTTGTAGTAATAAGAGAATACAATCCCCACATAATCCCCATATAATACATTCCCTTAGCCCCTAGAAACCCCCAGGAAGTAGAAGCACAGCACCTTGAGTTTACCCACAAGGAGCAACCAATCCAAAAGACTTTTTTGAGGTCGGAACCCCAAACCTCTCTGAACTTCACGCGTCATGGTTTGGAGCTTTCGGTAAGCAAGCTAAATTTGGAGAGACGCCCCTAGGTCTCAGCACATTACTTCGCACCGGTGTCTTCTAGATGAGTTTTTAAAAGAAGGTATCTGATGTTACCTGGTTGAGACTTGGTCTTTCAAGGTTTTTGCTACCTGGAGCTCCCTAGATAGCAGTTCTCCCTCACCTCCACGCGCAAGAGTGAAACCGGTGTTATGGGCACCTGTAGTGTGGTTGAGGGCTTAGGATGTAGGGTCAGCGTCCGTACGAGCTTACTGGGGTGGGATAATATACACGGACTACAATAAGTTTGGGGCATTCGTAGATCATTCTCAACCCTAAAACCTCGCATGTCAGCCCCTCGGCCTGCTGTGAGTGAAGGAAGCCTTGCACTACCCACGGTTGACGGATAAACCTTGCATGACTCTAAAATACACAGGCTTTAGGCACATGGTAGCTTCCACATGAAGGGGGCCCCTAATATAGACCACAATATTCTCTAATCCTTATCCTACACACTCCCACAAATTTGGAAACCCGGATTCAGGAGTTTGTCCCGTCGACAGCGTAACATCCTCTGAAGCCCCAAATCCCCAAACCCTAAATCTCAGACACTAGGCCCGCATTCTAGACCCTAAATCCCCAAACCTTATAGTCCCCTTAAGTAGATATGATATGGGTATTTAGGGATATCCTTAGTAGATAGGTCAACTCCATATTCTAGCTACCCCAGGAGGACTATACATCCTAAACCGACTGCACTCCACACCTCGAGGGCGGTCGGGTTGTCCAGCCGAGATCGAACCTCGCGTCTTAGGGCTTTGGGTGATGATGGGCATGGTGGTAGGGGTAATTCTCTCTGGCTCTACAGGGCTTGATTGTGCCCAAAGAAAATGTAGGGAGTATGTGATGCTTAGCTTTTGGGCTCTGGATGCTGGTGATTTCCGACTGCTTATGTCGGCTGAATAGAGCTTGATACCTTCGCGCTGAGCTAGGGATCATGCAGGGATTTGAGCCTTTTGGGTGAGGAGCTTAAATCAAAGGCAACAAACTGGACTTATGTACCCTCAAGCCAAAACCATGTGTTTCAGGGCGTATTCAGGGAATGTAAAGGGTGCCCCTGATTTTGGAACCCCACATACCCCTGACCCCAAAGCTCGCATCTCCCAAGACATGATCGAGACAAGCTGCAGAATCGCCCCGATTGTCCGTAGCGCCCGGAGCAAAATCCTAGAGTGCAGTGGGGCTTCACTGTCGCAGCACCATTTGTAAGAACTGTAGCAGCAGTGTGTCTGCTACTTGTTCTTAATACCATTATTGACATGATTGTTCTGGATTCAAAGCTAGTTTGAGGTCGAGAAGGTTGCCTACCCAGAGTTGAAACCTTTGTGTATGCTTTGCCTGAAGGTGGGTTCCATAAGTTTCCGACTAATTTGTACCAGTTATGATCAAAACTGATCTAGAAGTGGAGCTTGGGGATTTGGGATCTTCGAAATGGAATTGGACGGCTCTGCTCAAAATGGGATTAGCGGCCAGGGTGTGGATGTGTAGAACTTACGGTCCTGGGCATCAGATTGAGTGGGTTGAGGATACCCATACTTGTTTTGTGGTCACCGCCGCATCACGGAGCAAGCGTGGCTGGGTCCAAACAATGGCTTTGTTCGAAACAAGCAAGAGTGCTGCTGCAAAGATTTTCCCCCTCCACGATAATAGGAGTCCAGGATTTCAAGCCATGAGAAAATCCCTTACATACTAGATCCATACTGCATATGCCTTCAAATGCACATGTGTATATCTATATATATGTATATATATATATATACCGGGTCTATAATGTACACACCTTTAAATGGCACATCGAATCTAAACATGCGCGCTTCAAGATACGGGCTACGCTTTGAAATGGCTATGCAAACCGGGTGCTGCTTATGACACTGTGCGTCGCACAAGAAGCCATTGTGCATGGGAGTTTGCCTAAACTAATGTTCGCAAAATTAGGAATCTGATAAGAGACCCATGCCATAACAGAAGCTGGAAGAAGGACCCATATGGTTTTTTGTTCAAGAAAACCACGACAATTCTACACCTGGCTGAAAGTTTTGGCGAGTCACTCTAGGCCTGAATTGTTGTCTCTCTCTCTCTCCCTCTCTTTTTTGCTGAGCTTTGTCCTTAGACAGCCGCTGACTTAATTTCAGACTGATAAGAAGACTACAGGACCTGAACTAACTAACAACAAGAATCAGAATCTTCATCAGCAACTATCTCTGGAGCGCAAGCCCGATGGTTCTCAATTCTACTGATACTGAGCTCAACGAAGTGGCACGAGAGGACAAGGCATGCCAGACGTAAACAGATCAAGAGGCGCAAAAGAAAACGAGTCACGAGCAGAACTGCAGCATGAGATACCCCACTCACAATGGATGCACGTTCAGCTTCTATACTGCAACCACGATTCTTGTGACTCTATATGATATGTATAAGTCCCCCTTATATTGATACAAGGAGGACCAGAAGCGAACTCTGGCTTGTGACGCTATTGCACATGATTGAAGATGTCACCGACAATTTCAGACTCCTGTATTGCTTGAGATTTTACATTCAGCAAAAATCCGAAATCATTGTCACAGGTGAACCGAAGCCCATGCCCGAACAAAAACAAGACAGCGCTCCGGGGCATAGCAGAAGGAGCCAATGATCTCACCGCTGAAAAGGTCCTGGGCTCTGAATGCCGGCAGCCTACGTAATCTTGCAAATGCTGACATGTGATGAATCTGAAAAGTGGGCCGAAAAGTGTGAGGAGTAATAGGGTTCAAGCTCTTAGCCTAAAGCCTGCAGGCAGCTGGCATCCGAGAGCCCGAATTCCCTAGATACTAGTGGAGGTGGATGCGGCGGCCATTCATGACTTTGGCCCTTGCTGTTGAAAGTTGAAACCCTTGTGGGGGCAGTGGACTCTAACCCAGACGGTCACATATGACAAAGAAATTGTGAAGTAGTAGTGAGTCTCGCGCTTTGCAAGAGGAGAAACCCTACCAGGTTACCAGCTAAATTACACCATGGCTACTAGGACGTAGCACCCCAACTGTACGCCTAACAGCCAAGATGACCCTATCCGAAATGCTGCAATGTTTAGGAAACATGGAAGACGACACAAGCCCTTTTGAATGGGAGCTTCTACAGTCTCTCTGGATTCCTTCAGGTTGGGGATCCTAAGCCCTAAGCCCTAAAACTAAACCCTAAACCCCAGAAAAACCCTAAAAACACCTAAAACCCTAAAAACCCTAAAAACCCTAAATGCCCAAGTCCTAACCTACGAAACGCTAAAAATCTAGAAGAGATCCATTCGGAGATTTGGGAAATTTAACTTCGTATTCGAGAACCGAAGCGTGGGCAGTACCTAACTTTCCTAGTAGGATGTGGGACTTCAGATTTAGGGTTTGGGATTTAGGACTTGGGGGTTTAGTTTAGGATTTAGGGTTCACTTCTAACCCTAAACCCCCTAATTATGGGGATCCCTAAGGGATACTATCCTCTTGAAAGGAATGACATAGGTCTACACGGGGAATGGAAAAGAAAATGGAAGCTACCATGCTAGTCAGGGTTTAGGATATGATTGTCTGTGACCCTCTTAGATTTAGAGTAAATACTATTCTTAGCATTTCCTTGCATTAGAATACAGTTACAATACGAACTTGAAAAGTCCTGAGGGAGATAGGAGGTGTGCTCAGGGATCAGGGTTTGGGGTTCAGGGTTTTACAGGGAATGGAAACTATAGGGGTCATATGCAGATTCAATAAACGGCGCCTTAGCTGCCTGGACCTCTAAGACCCCTTGCGCTCCACCAAAAATAACATGGAAGCTCGCAAGGGCCTACCGACACCATAGTCAAACAGAGGACCACGTAAGCTACCATGTTTGTTCGGGGGAGCGTAAATACTCTAACGCCTACCATGTCCTTGCATATCCATGTGATCTGCCCATACTTAGCCCTATGATACCCCCAAAAAGGTCCTTATTATGTAACACCCTTAGGATCATTTAGGGCATGGCACATGCGGGTTCGACTCCACCGCCGAGAGGTGTCGGCGCTGCTGCTGCCTTATGACGCTGCGAATCCGGGCCTCAACTTTGGGATGGTGAAGGCTTGGGCAGGTTTTAGGGTTTAGGGGTTTAGGGTTTAGGGGTTTAGGGTTTAGGGTTTAGGGGTTTAGGGTTTAGGGGTTTAGGGGTTTAGGGTTTAGGGTAGCGCCTCACCCTGAAAGAGTCATATGTAGGTCCACTTTCTGAAGGGAGGAGACTGCTACAACTAGAATATTGTGTGACGCTTATAGGGTGGGGCGCATGTGGGCACCATATGAAAGGTTTGGGGTTGAGGTTTGTATAGTTTGGCCCTAAATACAGGATGTTTTGGCTGGGGTTGTAGCAAAGGCGTACCCTCATTTGGGCCTTTGACATGCCTGCCTTCGTAAAAAGGCGAAAAGGGAAGACTTCTAGAAAACATCGGAACGCATAGGGGTTCTGCAGGGGGTGCTAAATATCATAATTTACAAAATAGGTCGACTGTCCGATGAAAGTGCGCAATTTTGATGTTTTCATAACGTCAAAAAATCTAAAAATCATCAAAATGTTGAGGACGTCTCGAGCGAGAGCGC
>CAJNIZ010043860.1:136231-152811 GCA_905231905.1 Symbiodinium pilosum
GAGGAATATATGCCAAGCATTACTGCGCAGTCTGCTTGGGCTGAAGCATCCCATGTTATTTTGTTGATATCTGGCTCTGATTACTTCCTGATAAAGGCCGAATTTATGAAAAAAGCGAACTCTCACAGCGACCCGGGCTCATAATTTAACGGGGTCCCCCTTCAGAATTGCTTACGCACTGCTTGGAGAAACCATTGACCTCCTGAGTTGCCTTTCCCGATATAACCTGAAAGAGACACATGGGGCTCCATCACGTAGGATGACTGCATGCTCTTGGGGCCCATCAGGCCTTCCAGTGTTCGGCGTATTCAGGGCGTATTGTTCACAATAATGACTCTGCACCCCTCGAGATCAAGAAACTCCTGCTATCACCGATGATGTTAGGGATGTTGCTACTTCTCAAAATTAACATCCTTATACACTTCCAAAGAAAGTGGGTCGTGTGGCAGGGCCACGAAAGGGACCATTGCTTTCGAAAAATCCCTCAACCTCCAGCCCTGCACTTTAAGAAATATGCCAACACGGGATGAACGCCTTCTGAATCCCGCTTCTTCAATCCGAGGCCTGCCGCCAATTTCAGGTAGTTGTCCAAACAGTAACGACTTTTTTGGGGAATGCTCGTCTGCCGCCTTAAAGATGGGCCAGACAACTTTGACAACCTCCGTTACGCACATCCCACCCTAAACGCGGCTGTCTGCAGCGGGATGCTATATCTATTCCGGATCCATCCGCTGCCGCTGTTGCTGCAAAAACGGCTTGGACCTGCATGTGACATCATGCTATGTAGGCGTACTAAGACATAACACTAGCTGCAAGTAGTAGTAGTAGTAGTAGTAGGAGCAGAAGTAGCTATAATAGAGGCGCAGCTACCAGATCTAACCTGGCAAATTGTGAGTATTTTCCTATCTACCCTTTCCTGCAACGACACGAAACTTCATTGACTCTAACCAGGCCCTGTATACCAGGGGATTAGCCTACCAAGGGCATGTTTCAAGTTCCTTGCTTGCTTAGGGGGCCCTGATGACCCCTTTAGCAAAAAAATGACATCCCCAAAAAATTTTGAACGGTCTAGGACAAATGCAAATCCAATATCAGGACCGGGTGGTTGCTTGGTATTAGCTTAAACAATGGCTGCTCGCATTTAGTAGAAGATGCACGGTTGCTGCTCCTGCTAACGGTTTGTTTCCCATCCCTTCCCCAAGTATTGAGCACTCCCCCACGCCGTAATGTCAAGTAGGTTCCAGTACTGTGCTTGGGCTCTGGTCAGGTACATTGAATAATAATGGTTAGGGGTACTTTTATTGTTTGTGGTGGGAAGGGCTGAAGTAGAATTGCAGCGGCTAGGCTTCAAAGGCCACCTACACGTGAGATGCTCTTATCTCTGGGGTTATAATACAGAGGCAACATGGGAATTTCATAGAAGGAGGCCGTATGGCGTGGACCCTAAAATTCCATCATCCTTATTACAGGGACTTTCCAACAGGAAACCCCAATCTTGTTTAGGGGCGTACTGGGCCACCCAAAGTCTTAGACATTTCCAAATTAAGTAGTGCCAGCAACAGCTCAACAGTTGTTGAGCTTGATCTCCCGGTCCAATGCCCTGACTACAGGAGATGCTTGCTCGATGGATGGCGAACCATTAAGCCTACAGCATGATCCCTTCACAGTTGAAAGTAGGCTTGAGAGCGAAATGCAACGCGCAAGCCCGTACTGACAAAAGGCTCAGTTCAAGTGCTTTCTTGCAAGAACCCTCCAGGGCTAAACCCCAAGCGCTAAACCCTAGCCCTAGACCTCAAATCCTAAACCTAAATGATAGTTTCCATTTTCCTTTCCATTATCCCTATATAACCCCTATCCAGCCCCTACATAACCCAATATAAGGCCATGAATCCAAAGTACTTGAAGATCTTGCGCCTCCGCAGTGACATCGCGCTTCGAAAGCTGTTCCACATCGCAACTATTGAGCGTGATGTTGATCAGCTCCTCAAACAGGATACTTTCTAGATGGGTTATGAAACCCTAGGTGTGGTTGTGCATTATAAGTGTGTTTGTGCATTATCAGGGCCTATATGCTCAAACATTTTTCTGACTTCAGTATATGGAATACGGCTAAGAATTGATGGTTTGAGACATTCGCCAAATTCGCTCCACCTGCAAAATCGCTGCCTCCAACGTGCAGAGCCCCAAACGTCTTCTCTAACCGTCAAAGGCTGTTGTCCTGACTCGTGCTAGTTTTTCGCTGACATGCACGCTACTATTGCCTTTGCACATTGCTGTTCTTGAAAGTGGTACTAACACGCTTTTTAAGCCACACTTATTGCTTGAGTGCTAAGTACTGTGTATTTCTCTGTGAGCCTGTATTTATAATCCTTTCTGCGCTACTGCGAAACACTCTGATCCTTGAGTAAAGGTGATCCGTGCACAGCGCTAAGAAATGATAAGTCCAGACTAAGCTGGAACCCCTCAAAAAGCCTTCTTAAAGGACAGCAAGCTTCACGAGGCCTTTTCGGGGTTCCATGTTAGATCTGCGGGGAGGGGTAGGATCTGCAGGAAGAATGGGCATAGTCCTGCAACAATCCAGGGCGATACTGTAGGTAGCACCGTCTGGGGTCTTCCTACATGGCCGGCCCTGGGGTACCTAGGAATCCGGGAATAGTACGGGATTTAAGGTTTCGACCCTTCATGGGTTATAGCCTCTGCCTAGGTAAGATACTTCTCACCCTGCTGAATGGGCCACCTGACTGTAAGCATAGAGCCTGAGCTGAGCTCTTCACAAAAACAGTTCAAAGTTCAAGGGACGCTTCCGAGAATGAGGAGTGACGACATCTTAGTCCTATGGCCCCTAAGGCCTAAGGGCCCCTTTTGGTATTTCTACAGGAAGGTCATATTCTTCAATACGTCAAGCTAATCCCAAGCTCGGGTCCCTTCTTGGTGGGTCCCATCAGTTTCGGCCGTTGCCGATGGTCGGAAATTTGAGGCCCCGTGCTTGCAGCTCTGCATCAGATTGAGACAGCAGTGCAACCAAAAGAACCTCAAGACCCGACAGCGTGAGCCCTGAGCCCTAAACCCCCATAAGCAGATACACTGAGCCCTGTATATTGGGCCATCCCCACTACAGTAGCTGGCCTTCAAGGAGTCTTACAAAGGGGGTTGTATGTCCGATTACCTTTCGCGCAAAAGCCCAAGCAACCTCTAAGCCCTGATAGGATGGTCCTGGGGTTAAGGGTTTTGAGTTTAGGGTTAAGGGTTCAAGGTTTAGGGGTTAAGTTTAGGATTTGGGGTTTACAGTTTAGGGATTAAGGTTTAGGGTTTTGAGTTTAGGGACTAGGGCTTAGGGATTCGGTTTAAGGCTTAGGGATCAGGATTAAAGGTCCTGAAATGGAGAATCGGGATTGGGTTTAGGGTCTAGGGCTTAGGATTCATGGACCAGGGTATAGGGCGTAGGGTTCAGGGATTAGGGTTAGGGTTTAGGGCTTAGTGCAGGGATTACGGTTTAGGGTTTAGGGCCCTGTCAGGGTTCAGGGATTGGGGTCCAGGGCTCAGAGTTCAGGGGTTTTAGGGTTCATGGACCCAGCTTTGGATTCAGAGTTTGTAGCCCCATAACAGAAAATTAAATGGAAAGGCACATACTGAAGGCACGTTGGTTATATCAACCCCCAACGAAGACCCAATTCCATGGTCCTCAGTGCAATGGCTGGGGTTACCAAAATGGCCTTACATGTTCCATGTTCTCTTCCAGTTTGAACCCTAAGCCCTTAAACCCTGAACCCATGGCTTGACACCTTCTGTTTCAGCTCCTCTGCAGCGCGCTCTGAGGTAGGCAACTGTCATCGTCACACGCTATGCAACTTCTCCTTAATGTTAAGCACGCCTCTCTCTTAACTTGGGCTGAGGGAAGAATTTCTTACTCCTAAAGTAGCCCATATAGGTTGAAAGGGCATATCTAGCGTGATGGGTGTGTAGTATTAGGGGAAGCGACTATCTTGCACAGGGAACATCTGGCACCAGTTCCGCGTCCCGATGTGCTGGGATTGCCGGTCCCCTTGTCTTGACCCTGACTTTGAGAACAAACCTTACATTAGATGGTGCAAGATTTCCATCACAGCCTGACTACTTTGTCTGTCAAGACTTTTTAAATTGACCTTGTCATGAATGTCTGTAATCTATAGCTGCTTAGGAGGGTAGCCACTCAACTTGTGTATCCCCCTCCTCCTCAGCTGTTGGGCTTGTAATATCTGCCAACTTCGAATCAAGCGGACGATGTCTGAGTGACCAGCACATGAAGCAACTCGTACAGGAGTTTCTCCATATGTTGTGGGCTTGTCCTTATCAGCTTTGGCCTCCATTAACAAACGGACAATCTCCACATGGCCTTTCAGTGATGCTGCAAACATTGGCGTTTCGCCAGCCATCTTGGCCTTGTCCTTATCGGCTTTGGCTTCCAAAAGCAAGCGGACGATCCCCACATTGCCCGTCAGGGCTGCTGCACACATCGGCGTCTCACCATCTGTTGGTATGGCTTTGTCCGTGTTGGCCTTGGCCTCCAAACGCATGCGGACGATCTCCACATGACCTCTCTGTGATGCTACAAGCATCGGTGTTTCGCCATCTATGCTGGCTTTGTCCTTATCGGCCTGGGCCTCTAGCAGCAAACGGACGATCTCCACACGGCCTTTGAACGATGCTACAAACATGGGCGATTCGCCATCCGTGCCAACCTTGTCCTTGTCAGCTTGGGCCTGCAACAGCAAGCGAACAATATCCACATGGCCTTTCAGCGCTGCGGCGCGCATCGGTGTTTCACCATCCATGTTGGCCTTGTCCTTATCGGCCTTGGCCTCCAGCAGCCGGTTGACAACTTCCGTATGACCATTGCCCGATGCCACATACATCGGAGTTCTGCCCTCTCCATCAGCCCAGTCCTTGTCCGCACAGGCTTCGAGCAGCAAACGAACAGCGTCGGCCCCTCCGCATGCGCCCGCCAAAAACAAAGGTGTCTTGTCGTCAAGCCCTCTGAAGTTGGGATCATGCGGTGTCTGCAGAAGAAGCTCCAGGTCAGGCGTCCCTCCCTGAGCTGCTGAAAAGCAGAGTTGCCTCTCTTGCGCCTCAGAGCTCGGGCTGAACTGCAACAAGACTAGTTGTAGCTCCAGTGGCTCGCTCAGCAAGACGTCGTCCATCAAGATCAGGCCATCTGGTAGCAGCAGCCGCTGCCTGAATCGCGGCTGCCCGCACAGGCCCTGCAAGTATCGCTTGAGGTCCAAAGCTCGGACAGGTTGCTCGCCCACGCCGATAATTTCAACAAGCTTTGCCAACTGAATCACAAGCACTTCTTCGCCAGAAGCGGCATTGTGAACTCGAAGCATTGCGTGCTTAACTCACGGATACCAACTCAATTGCGGCGGGCATGAAACTTGGAAGGCGGGCCATTGTGCATATGGGGCCCTTTTTGTTGTCTACGCCTACGCATTCGAGTTAACGCATTCGCAAGAATAACAAGTTCTGGAGGTTACACGCACTAAACCACAAACTAACGACCAATAAGCAGAGAGTATTAAAGCGAACATGAGTACTAGCTATGGTAATGCAAACAAATCGCGGGGCACGATTTCGCTGCCATCCTCGCAACTGTGTGACAAAAGGAAGGGTTCTTTGTTCGGGCGTCCTTCCGGGACCCTGTGCTTGTTAGGAGAATGTAAGTCTTGTGCCCCAGTTGCCACGAGGAACCAAAATTTTGGCCATGCGAGAATAGGTATCCAAGAAACTTAGCCCTGGAAGCTTGAACCATGGAATTTCGGCCAAAATGTTCAAAACGTACAGAAAATCAGGGTATCCCTGCATACAAGTTCACAGAACTCCCACACAACCCTTGCGGAAGCCAATCAACCCCGAAAGCTCCAGCTGGCTTGCCTTTTTGCTTTCTGATCTACAGGGTGCTCGGGCATGGCCACAACAGAAAACATAAAAACGACCACAATTCAACCTCTCAGCCTTGCTTCTGAAAGCCTGGAAAACCCGGAGCAACCCGACATCACGCCTGTGACTAGTACTATGCACTTTTGGAAGTTGAATTACCTGACACCCCCATTGCAACAACAACAAGGAGATTTTAGGCTGTGCAGCTGGCTTCCTGGAATGCCCCTGGGTATAGAGGACTGGACCCTTATGGTAGCCTTGACGTAAAAGTCCAATACAATGCTGATATCCATTTTCATTTCCCATTCCTCTGTGTCCTACCAACAGCCAGCAAACAAACCCTTCACCCCAGGTATCCTCATAAAGCCCCAGTTGCTATTTGATTTTTGAATGTTCTTGTCTATTAACCCATAGGAAGTAAGGGCTCCTCCTTGTAGTCATGGAGGCCCTCTGAGATCTTCCCACACAGTGGCGGGACCTGGGTTGGGGGATCTAGTGCTTCAGGTTAGGATCCACAACATGACGGAGAAACAGCTGTAGTGTGAGCATGGTAAAGAATTCTGAACATTCTTCATACTGACGCTAGGGTGTTTATTTTGGCTTTGGTCGGCGCAGGATGGTTTTCCCTGGCCATGTTGGATATGAGCAATCTTTGAGGAGAACGTAAACACAAGTTCTACTTCACAAAAGGCTGGAGATTTCAACTACTCCTCGGCAGGCTACAGGGATTCCTCACCACAATTCCTTAAGCATTGAATGAAGGTCGTCGGGGGGAACAATCCTATCATCGCTAGTGCACCACACGGCAGCGGAAGGTGAGTTTTCCTGTGCTACATCCACCCCATGTGCACTTTCCAGCCTTTGAACCCGGGTTGTCCTCCTATATCTTGAGATTCGAGGAAGTTACCTCCCACACTTCTACACCTGTCCTGTGCGTACTGCCAAGGTCTTGCGTTGTTACGATTTATCGACTCTAGCCCCTTTGACTTTCAGTGTTGCACCCAGCACCCAAAACACTGCAAGCCTTAATCCCAAACCCTAAAACCCAAAATCCTCAAACCTAAGCCCTAAGCCATAAATCTTCTTTGCAATCCAGGACATCCTAAACCCTAAACCCCTTCATCATTATTCCAAAGAGCTGTTTCAACCAAAGCTTTGCGGAGGGGCGAGATGGCATCTTCGCCTCGGGCACGGGAACGCATTTAGGCTGAAGGGAAACTACTATAATTGAGGGTTTAGGGTTTAGGGTTTAGGGTCTACTATAATATCATAGGGATTATATTGGGATATTGGAACAGAAATTTACTACTATAATAGAGAAGGGTTTATTTAGGGTCTTGGGTTTTAAGGGTGAGTTTCCCAAAGTGAGGGGTCCCTTTTTGGGGGACCCCATAATAAGGACTATAGTATATTGGGGTCTATATTGGGGTTCCCCTATTTAGGGAAATTACCATTTAGGGTCTTGGGTTTTAGGGTTAATTCAATAGGTTTAAGGATTTGGGTTCATCCAATTGTTTTAGGGTGTTGTGTTCAAGGTTAATTCACTTGGTTTAAGGATTAGGGTGTTGGGGTTTTGCGTGCAGGGTGCTACAATCAATATTTCCTACACAATTTAATGGACATGGGTTCTTGGTTTGGGACTAGATGAGGGACTAGACTACATGAGGGACCCCTTTGTCCGCTGTAAAGGCCCGCTAATAAGGCTAAGATCGACAGTAGTTTTTGAGGGTTTACTGTTTAGGGCTTAGGGACCCAATACTGGGACTCAAATGAAAAAGAAAATGGAGAATGAAATGGAAACTGGGCTTATAGAGGCGTTATGTTTAAGGATTATGTACTGTAGAGGTCTACATAATTACCAAATATCCCACTATCTGTTGGGCTAGAGGGGTTGTATACGGGCTAATGTAGCCCCAATATTGAAGAATCATATGGAAAAGAACATGGAGAGTTATCTGGCAACTTGCTTATGGGAACTATAAAGGCCTAGAAAATTACGAAGGCTAGTCTCGATGTCTGCTTGAGATACCCTATACGATAACTGTACAGGGAATATAGCACCATGATCATGGTAATTGTTTGAGCTTTTATTTTACAGCAGGCATATTACGGAACATTAATCTTCTCTACACGCATAATGGTAGAAAGAAGCACTGGTTGTAGGACTCTACCTCGTTGTATTTTGGACTTCTCCCTACCTAGCCGAGGATTTTAGAGGTTTATCTTCTCCCCGCTGCACTTAGATCCAGAATGCAGGGGATTCAGGGAAATTTCCAGGTACTGTAAAACCGCTGCTGTGAAAACAAGCTGGCCCTTGCGAATCTGAAGCCAAATCCCCCCAAAGGGCAAACTTGCCAACCGATATCATAGGCTGACCTTGGAATCAAGGGTCGTCCAGATCTTTGAGCCCAGGACCATCTGTGAATAACTCTTCCTTTTGCCACCACCATGAGTCAGGTCTTCTGCCATCGGACAGGTGACGAGTAGGTCAGTTCCTGAGGGCGCCGTGTCTTGTCTCCTGGCTGTTTCCGCGCTGAAGACGACTGATGGTTACGCATTTTCTGTACCTCGACACCTATAGCGAGGCCTCTCTTTGTGAAGGAGAATCGCCTGCAGCTCGAAGTTTAGAATCCAGGCATTCCTGACAAGAAGAAGCAAGCAAAGGTTACACAGGTATGTGAGGATTAGTTAGGGCTTAGCTAGCTAGGCCTTGCTCTTGTGGAACGGGCTTCAGAATTTCGACTTCAGATACATACAGTACTGGGAACTTAGGGCTTACGTGCCAAGTGCCTAACGCGCACGCAGTAGGATTAGGCTTTCCGGTTTCAGGGCCTGTAGTGGCTGGAGGATGTCTACCCAATGAGAACGACAGGGTCGACTCGGCCCTAGCTATCTGATAAGCTGGTTCAGCCAAAGCCGTATGCGCAAACCCCTTCATAGGTTGGTATGGGCCACCTTAAATCCAATCCCAACATGCCTCTAATAGGACGTATGGGAACACCACCCTAAACCCAAAACCGAAGCCCAACCCTTCAGCGACCCGAAGTTGCCTGCACATAGACCCCTAGACCCCAAAGCAACTTTCCCCCTGCACCCAGACAGGTGCCGGGCAAAGGTAGGCCAAAAGTACCTCCACGCTGGTCAAGAACCAAGCTGGGAATAGCTCAGAATGTTCAGTACGGCTCGAGGTCAAGGATTTGAAATTGTGGCTGTGGACTTAGGATTCAAGGTCTGGGTTTTGTGACGCGTAGAGTCTAGGGTCTAGGTTTCAGAGTAACTAGAAGGTTCCTGAAGCATGAAATCGCTAATCGTCAGAAGCCTCACACACTCTGCTACTCCATCCCTAGGATGCCCCTTCCCTCAGGAAGCTCGTGCCTCGGACCTCCGAAGTGCGTTTTGGGTACAGCCCATTACGTTTGTGCTTATGTCTCCCTTGAATTCGTTTGCGCGGTCTCAAAGAAAGATAACTTTCCAGCGACATATGACTGTGTGCCCGCGTCTGAGGGTTTCTTAAGCGTTGTACCCCGGGAATACTGGGCGTCCATGGGCATTCGAGGAATTTCTGAAGAAGGAGAAAAGGAAATTGTTTGAGAAACGCGCACGTGAGTAGTTGTGATCTTGTTTTGGTGGTTTAACCAAGTCAAATTAAATCTACTGAGCGCAGGTTTAATGTTTTTCATATTGGGGGCGATAACATCCCCAAATACAAAGATTACCCACGTAGGATTGGAGGGTTAGGCTTGGTAGGAAAGATCTATAGACGTTAGGAGGATTTGGGAAGAGATGGCGAGGATGCTCTGAATGTTGGTACAAACAGCAGACCCACGAAAGAGCCCAATACAAAGGTGTGCAGGGGATTTCGGGATTATGGAGCGGATTACCTCAAGCTTGTTTCAACAAACTTGCAGGGTCACGGTCAGGGCGTTTTGAACCAAGATTTCCCCAAGTAAAAGATCCAATTATCCTATTTGGTAGCTTGACTGTGATGCCTCTCGCGCGTATAAGGACTGAAAGGCTGCTTGTCTGAAACACTTGCAGTACAATCCCCATGCACTTTCAAGCGGGTGCGTGGAAGGATGCGAATGTTGAGAAACCAGAAGACCGCAAGTATCCAATGCAAAGGCCTGGCTTTCGTACTGGCTCGCAGCGAGCTCCACGCTGTCCATAACCAGAAAACTGCAACAATAAGATGCAGATGCGAGTGTTGCAGGCCCTCGCTGGTGGCATTCACAAGTACCTGGAAGATTTGGGTATTGCCTGTCCTGACCTCATGTGGGCGGTCCGGCGCTTTCCTCTGCTGCGTCCTTGTCAGCCTCTGCCTCCAGCAGCATGCACACAATCTCCTCATGGCCAGCCTCTCCTTGCCAGTCATGGAGAAGCAACAAGAAAATGAACAACTAAATGAGAAGTTGGAGTTTATGGTGCAGGGGTTGTATAACTTACCTCTGGTTGGTAGGGAAAGAAGGAACGGAAAAGAAAATGGAGGCTACTGTATCACGTATTTCGGATATGAAAAGTTATATAGTAGCTACTCTAGGGATCCCTTCCTTCCACTCCCTGCTAATACTTAGTAAGTCTCTTGCAAAACTTAGAGCAGTTCTACCGAGCTCGTCGGCCTGGTCCTTGTTTGCTCCAGCTTCCAGCAGCAGACGGACAGCTCCCACGGCGCCACGAAAAGCTGCCAGGCGCAGAGGAGTCATGCGTCCATATTCCACATTTGGGTCCTGTGGACTTTGCAGGAATCGCTCCAGGGTGCGAACATCATTCTCTTGCACAGCACGGATGAACTTCAACTTATGATCCCCTTGAGCTCGGGTGAAGGGCAACAAGATCAGCTGAATATCCACTGGTTCGGTCAGCTCAACATAGTCCAACAGGGTCTGGCCATTGGGCAGCAGCAGCCGCTGCCTGAAGCGCGGATGCCCGCACAAACCGTGCAAGTGACGCTTGAGATCCAGAGCTCGGACGGGCTGCCCACCCAGACCCAGTCTCTCAATGAATTCAGCGAACTGAACTGCAAGCACTTCCTCTCCGGAAGCCTTGAACACTCGCAGCATACTTGGTCACGCACATGGAAGGAAGGAACCGAGTTGAACATCCGCAAGCTCTACAGAAACCTAAATTGCCTGGCAGCATGAAGCTCGAGATGTCCGGAGGATTTGTGAGTCACACGTCTTTGCACTAGCAGTCAGGCTTTGCCGCTCTGAGGGAAGATGGGGCCCCGGGCATTTCTAGGGCTCCATCAGCACCCCTGAGATTTCCCCTACATCCGCACACTTCTTTTACCTGCAGTTGCTCAATGAAATCGCTCCTCCTTTGCATCAAGGCTTTTGCTGGGAAGGATATTACACTACTTCTTAATTTCTGGGGAGCGACATTAACGGACTCTCGATCCTCTGCTTCTGCATGCGCGGCTCAACACCTACTCGGAATGTTCCTCGAAATTGGTACCACCTGCATACCTACCAAGCGAAGCCCGAAGAACCGTCAAATGCCCTTAACCTATACACTGTGCTAGTTCCCATTTTCCATAATTTCAAAATAACCCCAAGATACTATTGTAGTTTCCATTTTAAATTTTGTTATCCATTATCCCAATATAACCTGCCGAAAGCCCCAACTCCCTGACGCACAGACCACAAATGCTAGGCCCCCAACCCGAGTCCCCGAGCCCATTCCCTAAATCCTGAAGACATAGTCCACACGCCACAATCACCAGATCGGTATGTCTAGAAATACGGACCCCCCATCATACACCCCATAACTATCAGGATGCTTCTAAAAAAACCAAAAGGCCATCGGTATTTGGAAGCCTCCCAAATCCTGAAGCCCAAGCCAGCCAAAGCTTTAACCTGACCCGCGCGGCCTTCAGGGCCACAACTTTCCTCGGCTCATTCGCAGGAAGCTTAGAAGAGCTTAGGGTTCCTAGATGGCCCCTTGAAACACACTCTGCTACAGCTGACAACTCAAACTTGTCCTGATCATGGATACTGGTGCTTCTGGTGCTGCAGAAGGAGCTTAAGTAGGAAGTATCAGCCGGAACATCAGCAGTCGCATGAGCGGGAGCTGGAATGGGAGCAGGCGGTGTGGCAGTGGCCGGTGGCGGTGGCGGCGGCCGGCGTCGTCCTTGTTGCTGTCGACGCACCAGTGGCAGTAGCACTAGCAGTGGCAGTAGAAGTAGCAGTAGCAGTTACAGCGGAATCAAGCACATGATCAGGATAACTCTTGTTGCGACAGAATCACTGGTTATGCTACCCTGTCTTACGAGTTGATGTGAATGATGGTAATGTTCAAGCCTGAACAATTCACACGTAAGATTCTCTCCTTGGGTTCAATAGACGTCACATAACGAAGCACAAGCTGCCCAGCATTCCTATTCAAACAACTTCAGCACATGGAGTCCAACAGCCTGGGCGTCATCTCATAGCATCTACATTACCTTCATTTCTAATGTTCATTGTTATCCCATAAGAGACCTCATATATCAAAACAAATACTCAACATGAGAGGTAGGGGGTGTATAATACTTGCAGGACGGGATTATTTTGCTTGAAATTGTTATCATCTGTGTGCACAAACAGCTTTCTGGAGGAGAGTTTGGCATGATCAGAGAGCTCTTCATCCCCTCGCACTAATAGGAATCCCA
The DNA here is from genome assembly GCA_905231905.1 of Symbiodinium pilosum. Taxonomy (NCBI): domain Eukaryota; class Dinophyceae; order Suessiales; family Symbiodiniaceae; genus Symbiodinium; species Symbiodinium pilosum. The sequence goes on from CAJNIZ010043860.1 coordinate 148,791, forward strand.
CCCCACCCCAGCCCCACCCTCATCTAGTATCATTTCATAATTGCAGGAAATATTTATTGTCAGGGGGCGGCTGGGTGATTATTCTATCGCTTGGGCATCCCTCTGATCACAAGATTGTTTTGGAACTCTGAGGCTGAAACGTCTGAGCTTCAGGCTCAGCCCATCAGCGAAAAACATCCCAAAACTAAATCTCTAAGGCCCGGAACCCCAAAGCAACCAACCAAGAACGTCGCCTGTGGCCCAAAAGCTGAAAAGCCGTAATTACACTAGTACCCCAAAACGCACAACTAGCAGACGATAAGCCCCCTGCCGACCCGAACCCTAATTCCGTAATCTGCGCAAAATGCTTTCTCCTCGGCTTATGTTAAAGCACTTAGAATGCAGTACCATTATAAATTGAAGGAGGCCCTGACGTCTACCATATATCCATATTTTGGAAATTTAACTTGATCTGCTGAAGCTACTGTAAAATTCGAACTGACGGCAGATTCAAATTCATGTTCTATTGGATCCCCCATTCTGGCAACCCAGCAAACGTCCACCCTCAGTCCTTAACCCTATACACCCTGAACCCTAAACCCTGAATCCTAAAGCCTGAACCCGTACCCCTGGACCCTAAACTCTAAACCCTAAACCCCGAACCCTAAACCCTAAACCCCGAACGCTAAACCCTGAACCCCAAAAGGTCTGAGGCTGGCGAGCTTCTGGTGATCTGTCCATGCTGGGCCAGGCCAGCAGAGCTCCACCACTCCTGACTTACTGGTGCTTAGTAGGCAATCGGTTTAGGGTTTAGGGTTTAGGATTCAGGATTTGAAGTTAAGGGTTGGGAATGGGTGCCCATCCTTTTCCCGATATGACTCCCTGCAATGCTACCGAAATTCACTCTTCACTCCGCTATGATTACGAAAAAGAATTTAACTTTGTTTCAGGATTAAGCGCTGACTTTGTTCTGAGGGCTCGGGGCCTGTTTTGAGCTTGGCCATGCTTGGACTGAGAATATTGGGTGTAACGCTCAGGGCTCAGGATTAACTCGTTTCTTACCCTTTATACTAACATCAAGCACCCTCCCTCTTGTGGGAGAATATTTCATGTAAGGGGTCGGGGGAATGTAATATTGGTATGAAGGGAGTATGGCCTTTGACTTAAAGTTAGGAGAAAGCCGTCGAGCAGCTCTATGGTTTTGCGTTTTCCCCGAAAATGTAAGGCTAAATGTTGCATGTATGCCACAGACCCCAAAACCTGGCCTAGTTCAAGGACCCTCCTTCCAGATTTGGGCGAATTAGCGGCTCACTCGTCCCTAAAATAATTAATGTGACTGCAAACCACTTGGTCCTCCCAAGGCAGATGGGCACGAGGAGGTCGTAAAATGAAGCAATGTTTTATGTTGTTGGTGGGCCACCTGTGCAAAAATCCTAGGTGACCTCGTCCTTGTCCTTGCTGTACATGTACAAGCAAAGTCCTGCCTTACACCAGGCGATGATAGCTCTGAATGCCCATAGCCAACAGACCAATCGCGGATCAAACGGATCCTAAACATTACACTTAAATTGTATTCCCTTAGGAAGTACGGGATGTTGTTGCAATAGCAAGGACAGCCATGTATTGAACATCAATCAAAGTCCTTGTTCTTAACCCTGTCGCGCCCTGCTTAATTTTCTTTTTCGTTTCATTTCCCATCTTCTTCTCCGTTGATTCTCGACTACTTTACTTTTGGCAAAAGTTGAACCTTGTGAACCTGGAACCCCAAGCTGTGAAGGATTTTACAAACATCCATGGGTTGCCTCTGGGGAGCTGAGGGCCAACCTCAGCGTCTATGTTAAGGTTTATAAAGGGTTGAAGGTTAAGGCCTGGGGCTTAGATCCAAGGTTGATGGTTTCGAGCTCCAGAACAACGAACGAACTTTTCGTATCTACATCAATTCAAGCAATTTGGCGAGCCCATCCGGCCTCCACTTGTCTCATCCTCTGCTGGGAATTCCATCCTGGCCCGGTGAAGAATCTGAAATTCCGGATTCTGGGGTTTACTTGGACCGTCCAGTGTGTGTTTCGGGGTGCTGTTCCTGATTGAGCACAACGCCCCAGAGCGCTCGATGCTGCAATGTGCAGGTTCGGTAAGGGTCACAACATAGAGTCTTGGGATGGGCCATGTTCTGCAGTGTGGATCTTCAAAGATTTTTTTTTGGTTTTCACTTGGGTTTTAATAAGCATTCATTTGGGTTAAACAAATGTTGACTGCATTTTATTTGGACGCCAATTTTACAAAGATACCAAAAGGTTTCAAAGGGGAGCCCTAATTGATTTTAAATACAACCCCCCCAGTTTTCGGGACCCGGATTCATGTCATATCAGAGAGGGACGTCATTTAAGGGGAAGCCAGTACTCAAACTGACTAGCAGCGGGAACGCCAACCTTACTCCTTGGGAAAGTCGGCCACACGCTTACAGGGAGCCTGCATTGCAAATGTTGTCGGAACTGCCAGATCTGTGCAACAGTGACATTGCGGAGTCGCGGCTGTTGGTGAGTTGTGGCTTCGAGGATTCAAGGCTCCAGGCATGGAAGATGTAACATGAACGGCTCATGTACGGTTTTCAGGCAGCTCTAAAGGCTCTAAACATCGAAAAAGTTCGAAGGACACAAGCTGCATGATGAAACGAGAAGGATTTGCCGAGATGCAAACCTATCTGACCTTCGCGATATACAAAGCTCATGACATGCTTCTCACATGGTGAAACACATGTAACAAAGCTGTGCCCCATTTCGAGGCACTAGCTTTACTGCAAAGCCCAAGGACGGACATATCATTGGGGCTTTCAAGTTGCACTCTGTGTTGATGAAGATTGCACCTACAGCCTGCGTACACATCAACGTCCAGATTCCTATGTCCAGCGTCCTTGCTCGGAATTCGGTACAAAATCAAGGTTGGGCCGGTAGCCTGGCCCAGTTGCTCATGCAGTCCGCAGCTTCCGTTACCGATCAGGGTTCGCACCAGTCGTGCGGCTGACGTCGTGCTTCAACATGTCATGAACATTCAGCTCTGCCTGCACAATGGAACATGCAACATTCAACCTTAAAACCCTAATTCCTAACTCCTAACCCTAACCCCAAACTCTGGGGTTAAAAAGTGATGCCTAATGCCTACTTGAGCATTCTAACCCCAGCCAAGTTCAACAGCAGAACCAGGTGGCTATGTTTCTAGATGCGAGCTTCCGTACACCAAAAGAGAGCCCTTCACATCTCCAAGGAAACATCTGCCAACTAAAAACATGTCTCTAGCGTTTGGCTGAGCGTTGCACTGAAAGACGCGAGACCTTGGACGCCCGCCATCATGAAAATCGGAATCCCCCTTGCAAACCCAAAATGCTGGAATCCTTGTCGCGCCCTTGAATTTTGAAAGAACTGAGTTCTTGGAATCCCACAGTTGGACGTGCTTCTGTGCTTGGCATTTGTGTTTGGAAGGTTTGGGAGCACGCAAGCCATCCAAAGCTGGCCAAAAAATGTGGAGGAGGATTTGGGCAACCTAATAAAATGAAAAATCACTGGACCTCACCCTAAACCCTAAAAGGGTTTAGGGTTTAGGGTTTGGGGTTCAACCCTACCCCTAAACCCTGAACCCTGAACTTTGGTTGATTGACGTCCCAGTAAAGCTGCGCTAAACGTGGACTTCTTACATACAGTGTGCAAGGAGGACCCTTTATAATCTTTTTATGATCCCTACATATCCAAGGGTCCGCAAAGGCACCCATGTTTTAGTTGTTAGCGCGCGTCGCCGCAGTGACTTGCTTTTTTCTCAAGCTCGAAAATTGATACACGGACTTCCCTAGTATTAGTGCCAACCCCCGAAACTAGCATGGAATCCCATGTAACCGCTTTTGAACGGTACACTATAGGCGGGCGGCCCTTTTTGATCAGCTTGCCAGAACGTAGCAATCCGAACGCAGCATGCTCCGAGTGTTCAAAGCTTCTGGCGAAGAAGCCTTGTCAATTCCATATGAGGAGTTTGTGCAGATGCTCAGTCCGGGCGA